>SNQJ01S0154755.1:0-19904 GCA_010110895.2 Picea sitchensis
CTTGTCATAAAAGGTTTAAAGTCTACCAAATGGATGTCAAGTCAGCCTTTCTCAATGGAGATTTAAGTGAAGAAGTCTATATGGAACAACCAGAGGGTTTCAAATTGTCTGATAACCTTGACTTAGTATGCAAGTTGAAGAAACCTTTATATGGTTTAAAATAAGCCCCTCGATCCTGGTATCACAGACTGGATACGTATCTCAAAGAAAAAGGGTTCAAGAGAGGAACAACTGACAACAATCTGTATATTAAGAAAGAGGATAATGATTTTCTCATCGTACTGGTCTATGTAGATGACATCATCTTTGGATGTAATAAGGATTCACTGGTACAATGGTTTGCTTCTTCCATGGAGTCTAAATTTGAATGTCTATGATAGGAGAACTGTCATTTTTCCTTGGTCTTCAAATTACTCAGAGGCCCGATGGGATCTTCATTTCTCAAGGAAAATATTTAAGAGAAATGCTGAAAAGGTTTCAGATGGAAGATTCTAAACCTATGGGTACACCTATGGTAATTGGATGTAAATTAAGCAAGGATGATGATTCACCTGATGTTGATCAAAGCTCATATCAATCAATGATAGGAAACTTGTTGTACATCACAACATCTCGCCCAGACATAATGCATGTTGTAGGAATGGTAGGAAGATATCAGGCTGCACCTAAACATAGTCATTTGCAAGCTATCAAAAGGATATTTAGGTACTTAAAAGAAACAATGACTTATGGTCTGTGGTATCCCAGAAATCAAAGTCTTCAGTTGACTTCTTATTCAGATGCAGATTGGGTGAATTGTGTTGATGAGAGAAAAAGCTTACCGGTGGAGGCATTCTTCTTAGGGAAATCCTTAGTAGCTGGATTATTAAAAGCAAGATTTGAATTTCTTTATCAACCACTGAAATGATACATTCTTCTTTGCCTTCATTTACTACAGGTATTATGGATAATTGGAACCTTACTGCAGACTTAGAATTAAAATACAACTTTACCATAGATCCTATTTATTGTGATAACTTACCGATGCTATCGATTGTCCAAAATCCTGTATTCACTCCAATACCAAGCATATCCCATCAAATATCATTTTCTGAAAGAGCAGATCACCAATCAGATTGTCAGGTCAATTACATTCCCACCCATGAGAACAAACGTTATCTTTACCAAGCCCCTAGATAAGACAACGTTTGAATATCTTAGATAGAAAGTGGGTGTCATTTCATTTTACACCTAAAATAGTCCATCGCGTTAGGGAGATTTGTATTACTCAATTATCTAATGCCTCCTACATTTCTGCAATAGCTTTCGGGGTAGCATGTCTCTTGCTGACATTGATGTCAAAGGGAGAAAAGAACCGGGTGCTATAGTTGCCATCAATGCCAAAGGGGAGATTGTTGGCAAATGTTTACCAAGTAAGGTATGCTTGTCCGGTGATGGCAAATTACAGCAGGTGGAGATGGTAGATAAGAAGGATAAAAAATCCTTGGGGATTGGACGTGGCTTCGGGAGGAACAACGTTGAAGAAAACGCGGGCAACAAAGGCAAAGATCAAGATATAGGAATTTGCAGAATAGAAGGAAGACAAAGATCCACAACAACAGGATCTCATTCAAAATTCCAGAAAGAGCGAGGGCCGTCGGTCGGTGAAGCTTTCGCGAGGAGATATACCATCGGGGAAAAGCCAAAGGTGAAATCCAGAACATATCGGGGCCAGATCTATTTGGAAGGGCCAGCGTGGCAACAATGCGAGATTGCCACTTCGATAGGAGGGGGCGAGTCTCATTGCGTCGAGGATCCGGCCTTGAGGACCCACCGTTGGATCAATGAGAACATGCAAGGTCTCTAATCGGAGTGAAGGTTTGGCCTTTCACGGTCCTTGAGGATAATGGTCATATGGACTAGGAGCATAGCGTGGTCGTGAATCGAGGATCCGCACGTTTCAATATGAAAAGAACACTTGACGAAAACCCGAAATGCGCGTTATCACGCGATTTCCGCGGAAGTTAATCACCGGCCGTTGGATAATAAGTATTGATCTAGGCCGTCGATCAACACCGCGTCAACGAACCACGCCGGATAGGGACATATGGCACATCGAGGGTAATAGCCGGGTGTCGGGCAGTTCAACACCGGGTAGGTGATATGCACGAATGCAATTGACATGTGGCGAGAGGATCTAACACGCGGAAAACCATGTGGCGTCGGCCAGTATCGGCCCGATGGGACTTTGATATATCCAGAACGCGCAAGCAGAAACTCCAAAATTCGCGATATCGCGATTTTAGATATATCGGCCGTCGAGCTAAGTGGCGGGCGTTGAATATCTTCATGGAATATTGGGGATCGGGAGTCGGCACTTAGCAATGTCAAAACCTCTTGACAACGAGAAACACATCGCGGTTGATCTCGGCCGTTAAAAAGAAAACAAAAAGAGATGGACCGTTGATCCAAACTCCTACGTCGGAAGTTTCTGGTGGGATATGGTAAGTTACAGCATGAATTCGCGATTCGCGTATACGATAGCGTGACTCAATCAGCCGTTGAGCTAAGGTTATACGGACCGTTGATCATAGCACAATGTCGGAAGTTTGGCATTTGGAAGTGAAACAAGAAATTTGAACATTAGAAATGTTGAAACGCCGATGGAGTGATAAGACCAAGGTCACCCAGAGACATGGTCATATGGACGAGGAGGCTCAACCGAGGCTAAAACACATCAGCGAATCGAGGAAATCGCGACTCAGGTGGACCCATAAAATTTATGTCATGAAAGTGCGAGAAATCACGATCATAAATCGATTTGATATGAGCAGTTGGATCAAGAAATGATCCCGGAGGGATCTTGAGGAGCCGCGACCACGGTGAGTTATTTGTTAGGCAGTGAAGAGTCTCATCGTACAGTGAGGAATCTGACATATGACCGATGATCTTTGAGCGCGTGGGTAAAGCGGTCGGAGAAGTTACCATGGTATCGAGGCCCGAGCCTTTCGAGAAGGTGGAGGATATGGAGCACGGGGTGAGCATCTGAGAAAGAACTGCATTGCATGTAAATGGTGCACATAAACTATAAGTATAGAGTGCAGAGAAGAGACAAAGTATTGTTGCCATTTTTATTAGAATTGTTGTAGTGTTGTGAGGAGAGAGTTGAAGGTGAAACAGGAGGAAACACAGTAGAAGTACGTGAGGAAGGTTGCATAGAAAGGAGGAGGACATGATCGCAGTATAAATGGAAAACGAGAAAGTGCAAGGAGGGTCGCGAAGACGATGCGAGCAGGGTAAAGCGATTAACGGAAACAGTGAAAAGGCTGGTAAGCCATTGAATAACATTATAATGAGTTTAGGATTCACGAAGATTAATATTATAAACAAATTGGTTGGGAGGTGCTCGGGATTTATTTGTCCTCGGAAGGTTCAAGTGGGTGCTTGAACCGCGGGGAGTTGTAGCTTCCATCTGGTTGCAACCGGAGAAACCAGTGCTTGAGGGTGGTGCAAGGGGAGAATAGTTGTTCTCTGTTATCTGAGTTGAATTGCACGTATGATTGGAAGTTGGTGCTTCCATCCGGTTAGTGCTAGAAGTTGATCAGGGAGTTGGTGCTTCCGCCTAGTTGGTTCTAGAAAACAAAGAGTTGGTGCTCTCAACAAGTTGCGGCTTATAAAAGCGAGAGGTTGTAGCCACCTCATTATGAGTTGGTTCTCATATGTATGATAATGTAAAGAATGCTATTACTTATCATATAAAGAAAAGGTTTACCACAGCCATGGGTTTCCTGGAAATGCATCTTGTGTTTCTCATATGTGATCTTTGAATGAAGAATTGTTTATTTCCACGCATTATTGATCATCATTTGTGTTTAAACCAAGAGTTTTAAAGAAGCATAAATTGTTTAAGCTCGGTACTGGCCCGGATTCACCTCTCGGTTTGTCCAACAAGGGTGAGTGAATGAAGCGGGGATATCTTTTGTGCCTAAATTTATATTTTATATACTCCCGGTTTGACACTTATTATGAGAAGCAGGATATCTTTTGTGCCTAGAATTTATATTTTATATACTCCCAGTTTGACACTTTATATAATATCATTCTGCATGCTTCGAGGTCTTCGAATGATCCTCATAAGAAAAAAATGAGACCCCATGTCAATGGTGTGGTGGGTTCTATTTCAAGTGTGTTTGTGTTCCAATTATCTAGAAATTTGGGTCAATTGAACATCACATCAAACCTGCGAGCCACTACACCCACCACTCAAACTGTGATGATCCCCATTCAAACCTACAAGGTGAATTTAGTGCAATCGATGCAACTGAATAATCGTCTGCAACCTAGAGTGAAGAAAAAGAACAAAAAGAAAAATTATAAAATGAACATGGAACTCAACAAACCCAAAACAAAGTTGGTGGAGGCACGAAGGAGAAAAATAAGAAGTATCTTTGCAAAATTTGTGGGACAATCATCTTACTCACGAGTTCTTCAAAATGGATTATATTCATAGGTATTTTTACCTACATAAATATTCCCAGTATCCTGCTACATTGACTAATCCATTTCCTCCCCAACAACAACAAATGGTTACCTTAAATCCTTCCCCTCCATAAAGGGGCATGGAAGGTACCGCTTAGATAAGGGGTTCATCCTCAAGCGCTTAAGTGTTAATGTGTGAGTAGATGGCATCTTTACAAACTCAATCTCATAATTACAAGAATCATGAGGTTGGTCCTTCGAATTAGGATCAAGTGTTGTCCTCCCAGCCTAGTGGACCTCTCCATATCGAGAAGCACCACTTGATACAGTTCTTCACCCACAAAAGTGTGTTCTTCGAAAAACAACACATAATCCTAATGCATGGGATGCCCATAAATATAACATTGTGGAATATATGTCCTAGGAACCATGTGCCATGTCTACTCTCAAGGTTATACAAAGTTTTTTGATGTAGCATAATGAATTGTTATCAAATTTAGGTGGGGTTGATCCATCAGATTCCAATTTGATTACGTTTGATTTGGACCAAAGTCGGGATAGGCTCTCCCACCAAATTTATTTTCATATTCAAGTAACGGTTTGTGGCAAAACTATCTTCTGCATGGTTTTTGAAGAAGGAGCCTCCAATTGTATCATCTCCATGTCATGTTGGAGAGCTATTGTCTCTCTAAATTTCAATCCATCTAACACCATGTTTAAGGTGTTTGATGGATATATGTTTTGGACTCATAGGATCATTACTGCATTACCCATAGATTTAGGTGGTAAGACCATTTCAATGGAAGTTGAAGTGGTCGATGAGCCTCTAGAATACAACCTTCTACTTGGGCATACTTGGTTTTATGAGATACTAGTTTTAGTCTTATGAGTCTTTAGAGTCCTTTGTTTTCCTCTTTAGGGATGAATCATGACCATTGATCAACTTGCATACTACATGCCCAGAATTAGGACCAATGCAAGCTCCAATGTGCCCTTTGTTAGTGATTCCAGGAGTTCCTATCAGAGTGACAATGTGGGGATGTTCAAATGTTCCTCCTTGATGGGTACATTTACCCTTCCCCAGCCACCGCCTTCACAAAATGTGACTCCTATTAGCATTATCTCTTATATTACCAGTGGATCCCTTGAGTCTATTGATCCTTGGGTGGTACCAAGCCATGTGGAAGTAGATTATTATAAAGCTCAAATTCTTCTCACAACAATTGATATTTCCTATTAGCCAATCCAGTCAACACCTGCAGACCTTGATCTAAATATCCAACAAGCTGTGGACTTCGATCAATATTCCAAGACTACATGGGAAATCACTCCTCCTCCTGCTTCACATGACTTCCTATATCTTTATCTACCTTCGGATGAGGCCATCATGGAAGCCATGGTTTCCGTTAATAGACCATGGGATGACATGCACTATTGCACATCATTTCTTCTTGATTTGGAATGGTTGGAGGATGACATCAACAATCTTGATTTTACTAATGATGTTCAATGGTACCAATATCCCATTATGACACATGATGTATTTTCAAAAGGGAACTTTGAAAACATATTGAAGACCATATCCATTGACAATTTAGTGAAGCTAGGTGTCATGGAACACTTCCTTATAGGTGAAGACTATTCCCCTCAAGATATTGAACTTTATATTTCCCTATTCAAATCATTTAATGACATATTTTCTTGGACATGAAGTATAATATTCACCCAAAAACCACACAAAATATGCTATTATGAAGTTTCAAACGTATATTATAGTAACAACATTATGTGAATATGACCTGCAGGTGACTAGGATGATCTTCATGCCTCTTAGACTTAGCAACCAAATAATCTAAGTATGCATATACAATGTGTTTGATTTCATGAAAAGAATATGACATGGACCACTGGAATGTGGCCCCAACATTTTTTGTAGCTTGTTTGTCTTCCTCCTCACTATCTGGGTGTTTGGATCCTTTAGATTTGGGCAAGATCCATTCCTTTTACTCGATTTTTCTACGATATTGCTCCTTCTCTTTGAGAACCAGAGAAACCAATTTCACCTTTTAAAAATAACAAAGGGATATCACCCCATTTTGGTCACTCCATGCACCACTAACAAGGTGTGAACTTTCCTATAGGTTCACAAAACAATCCTTGTAGGGTGCAAAAAACACTCATTTTTGGTGAAATTTTTTCTATCTTTTTTCTTGAGAACCCTAGTGACTATTTTCTTTGGAAAGAGACCCTTTAAATATTAGTTTTTTGAGTTTTTTCATTCTTATTTCCATAGTATAAAAGAGAAAAATAAAAATTTCATTTTATGATCTTCCTTTCTGGATCATTTTAAGACCTTTTTTTTATTATTATTAGAATTGGATTATATTGTTGGTTGTGAATTTTGGGGTATGAAATTGTATTTTGGAGTGATTGATAGTCTCATTTGGATTTGATTGATTTATATTTTAGAATAAAAATATCACTCCTTTCCTCTAGATATATTTCATCGAAAGAAAATTGCATTCTTTTGTTTCTTTTGGATTGGAAAGTGTCTTCAAACATCACTAAAGTCTCATTCCATTCCCTTAGAGTAATCAACATCCTAAAAAAGAAAATCACTTAATACAAAATTCATTAGACCCATTTACTTTGAGTAAACCAACATTAGAATCGGATCTAGGACCTTGGTGTAGGGTTGGAGAGTAAAATTCTCCAAGGCCATTAAAACCGAAACTAGGAGTCACTAGTGAGAGATAAATCCATTAGTAGCAATGATCACTTGCTAGGAAAGATCCTCTAACATNGAATTAAGCACAAGGTCACACTAGATAAAGTGGGGTGATATCCTCTCTCTTATATTTTTGGTTTCTATGGACTACCACATGTACAAGGGTTTCATAAATGCAAGGCCCTCTGGGTAGAACCACTTCTCATAATTTCAGGATTAGTTTCCCTTCCCATATGTGTGTTCCCGACCCATGACTATTCTTCCTAGTCATTAATTGAAAAATGGTATCCTTAGTGGAAATGTTGGACATTTTGTTTGGACAATTGGTTGTCATTGATTTCAACCGTTTCAGTGTTCGAGATAACCTAGAGTTGTGATATATATTGATGGTAAGTTAGTTGTCATTGATTTCAACAAGAGTGGTCAATTTCAATAAGTGTAATGGGTGCATTTGAAGAAATCTACAAGAAGCCCCAGAGGTGTGGTTATGGAAACCAAATTTGATCAAGTAATAAGGACATGAATGATAGTTTAAATGTAGGTAATCCGTTCATATATGGATATTACTCGTTATCATGTTTCTGGTGATAGGTGGTATGCCACGTAGTTCTTCATGGTTGAGGAGTTATGGATTTATTAAGTTGGAATCTTGGAGAATGGTTATGAAGCCCCTAAACAATTACAAGTATTACTCAAAGGGTAAAGTGGTTGTAACAATAAATCCCTAAAGTAAGGAAAGAAGTTAGCTTGAAAAAGTATAAATACACCACAATAAGTCCTTCATATGAACACACACAAGTTCAATGGTTATCTATCTTTCAAGTCATGTTTTTGGTAAATCTTTTGTATCATATATGAGGTAGAAAAGTATGAGAATTTTGAGGTAGTGAAGGAAACTAAAGGGAAAAATATGAAGTGATCAAACTATCTTTCATAAGTTGTCTTTGGGTCATAGTGGAGAAGGTAGCGGACATCCACTGGTCATAGTGGAGAAAGTAGCGGACATCCACGGGTCACAGTGGAGAAAGTAGCGAACATCCACGGGTCATAGTGGATAAAGTAGCGAACATTCACGGATCAAAGTGGAGCAAGCAACAGATGATTTTGAACAATCTTGAAGAAGGTGCCATCTTGTTGATTCTGAAGTTGAGGAAGGCTTGTTGGTCTAAGATGATATGCACCAGGTCCTCTTCATAAGTAAAGGTATGTTTTACATGTGTTTGTTTGAGGCTTGTTTCATGGATGGTATGGCACATGATTAAGGCATGTCTTGAAACCCTTTTGGTACATGGTACATGGTTGCATATGGTTGAGGTGATAATGATACATACTTGAAACATATTCTTGGTACTTGGTGCACAAATTTTATGGTTCATTTTTAGAGGCACATCTTTGTATTGGCATATGTATGAGGCACATTCCTTGGTACTTTGTTGAGGCACTTCATTATTGATATCTGATTGTACATGGTGTATGACATTATTGGGACATATCATGAGTGATATGGTATATTCTTGAGGCACATCTCACAATACATGGTTTATGGATGTTGGTATATGCTTGAGACACATGGTTTGAGGCATATCTTGGATGCATATCTTGGTGATGTTGGTATAGGTTGAGATACATGGTTGATGTACATGATATGATACATGGTTAATGTAATTGGTATGGTACATGGTTTATTCATGGTATGGTGCAAGTTTGATACATGGTTGATGTACATGGTATGATATAGGTTGATGTAGATGGTATGGTACAGATTGATGTGCATGGTTGATGCATGGTTGGTACAGGTTGGTGTGCATGGAATTATAGAGGTTGATGTGCATGGTTGATCTACATGGTTGATTCACATGGTTGATGATTGATGCACATGGTTGATGTACATGGTTTGGTGATGGTTTTTGTATCCATGTGAGTGGATATAGTTGATGATGGTATATCAGTGACGGTGATAGTGATAGTGACAGTGATAGTGATGGTGACAGTGACAATTACAGTGGCGATGATAGTGATAGTGACGGTGATAGTGAGAGTGCCATGGCTTGGGATAGGTTGGTTGATGTGACAGTAACAATAAACAAGTTGGTTGATGTGACAATGGTAGTCACAGGTTGATGTGATAGGTTGACAATGACAGGTTGATGTGATAGGTTGAGAGTGACAGGTTGACAGTGGTAGAGATTGTGGTAGTGACAGTTTGGTCTACACTTATATTTTAGGGTGCCAGGATAGGGAAAGGAAAGGGGGTTGTATCCTCCTTCTTGTTGGTTTCAGAGAACACAGGGAGTTGGATCTTCCTTCAGGTTCGAGCCTGAGAATTAGGGTGTTGTAGCCTCTTTCTAGTGGGAGACAAAGAATTCAGGGAGTAGTAAATTCCTTCAGTTTGGAGCCTATAAATAGGGGGTTTTAACCTCCTTCCAGTTGCATCTGGAGAATTGGGAAGATGGTGCTTCCAATGGATGTTTTCTTTGATATATAAGAAAAAACATTTCATGGTTTTCTCCCATTTGGTTTTCCACATAAATTATGGTGTATTATGTATTTGATGTGATGTTGTTGATGTGAAGTTGGTTATGTTTATATGATCATGATATATTGAATGAAAAAATATATGATACATTGATGATATACTGTTGATAAAGTTGAAGTTTATATATTGTGGTTAAAAGTGGTAAAAGTGATCATACTGATTCATCCCCCCCTCTCAGTATTCCAACAATTGGTAATAGAGAAGGTTCCTTTCAAAAACAGTTTAACCAATCGAAGGTAGATCATGGAGAGAACCAATATGTATAGAAATGGAATGTCAGAGTTCAATGGTTAAAATGGTAAGAGCTATGAGATGTGGAATATCAGGATGGAATTTTTTTACAGGAACATGGGTATGATGTTTCGAAATAAGTTGTTACTGAATACACCTCTACAAACAAACCAAATATTGTAACTAAGAAGAAATTGAAAAGAAATAAAAAAATAGCAATGGATTTCATCTTGGAAGGATTACCTAATTCAGTAAAAGATAAAGTGAGAAAATGTTCAATAGCCAAAGAACTTTGGGAAAAGATAAACAATATCTATTCAAAGAAATCTCATCCTATCACAGGGCCAAAACATATTCATAAGAACAAAGAAGATGTAAGAATAGAACAAGAAGAAATATGCTCACAATGTCAGACAAATTTTAGAAGAAGAAGATTGTGAAGAAGGCATAGTAGATCTTGAAGAAGAATTAATCAGTTATTTATATGAATTGACGAAAGAAAGGAATAAAAACAAGTCTCTTGAGGAACAATTAGTCAAGAAGAATTCTAAAAAAGGTTATGAATATTTCCAACAGGTCTGTTGGGTTGTTATATTCTTTGCAGTGAAAGTCCAATCAAAGTGGATCAATTGACATTCGAAGTCAAGGTGGATAGACAACAAGTCTATGTTCGAGGTGAGTCGATCGGGTAAAGTCGAAGTCGAAGGTCAAGGTGGTTTGACAAGGTAAAGACATCGAAAACAAGTCGAAGAGGTCAAACAAAAAGAGGTTGACAGGAAGGTATCTGGAAACTGATTGAAGACTGAGTGAAGGCCGACTAGTAGTCGATGGTAATCTGACTTGGTAGTCGACTGTAATAGTATCCTAAGATTCATGGGATTTGTAGCTAATGATATGCGTGGATTTGTAACCATTTTTGGGCACCATTTCTTTAGGGTTTTGCCTACTATAAATACTATAAATAAGGCATGTTTTAATGATGTAAAGGCTAATCTTCATAATATTGAATGATGTAATATTTATATGAAATCATAGATGTTGTTGGTCATGCAGATGTAAGCCGAATTGGCTATAGGGTTGTTCTTGTGTAAGAAAGAGGGTATGATGTCGATTTTTTCTTAGGTGTGGACCAAGGTTAGACATGTAATCTTTTATTCTAAATAAATAAGACAACAAGAGAGAAGAATGCTCAAGGAATGCTAGTTTTCCTGGTTTAGGGTATTCATGGTAAAATCTCTGTGTACTGTTTGTTTTCTTTGTCATTTGATTTCTTGATTATATATTTCTTCCTCTCTTCTTATAGATTTAGTGTGGAAGTGTGTCTCATTTCTTAACATGTGGTATCAGATATTGGCTTAACAACCTTGGATCTAAGTTAAACCCTAGGTTCAGTAAGAGTCGCAAGTTACAAACCCTTAAAGAATTGTATTAAAGAATGGCAAGTAGCTCGAGAATAGAGATTGAAAAAATGAATGGCCAAAATTTTGAGCTTTGGAAGCTTAAAAGTGAATATATCCTTGTAGATCAAGAAAAATGGATAATATTCTATCCAGGTACCATGCCGACAGGTATGTCGATGGAAGAATGGGAGAAACTTGAGAGAAGAGCAAGGAGTACGATTCAAATTTGTCTTGTAGATTCAGTACTGCTGAATGTATCAGGTGCAGATTCATCCAAGAAACTATGGGACAATTCAGGGAGCTTGTACCAGTTGAAATACCTGGTAAATAATTTATTTCTTAGAAATAAACTCTATCTTCTCAGGATGAGTGATGGTAGTTCAGTGACTGAGCATTTAAATGCGTTTATTATTATTTTAAGCCAACTATCTTCTGTGGATATTAAAATAAATGAGGAGAAGAAATGTATTAGCCTATTATGTTCTTTTCCAGAATCTTGGGATAGCTTAGTTGTGGCTATAGGGAGTAATACAACCAAATTAGCGCTAGAATACGTGGTTGCATCTCTACCGTTAGAATAAATGAGAAGGAAGAACATGGAAGGATCGACCAAATATGATTTAGTGATGAGAGGTAGACTGGTTGACAGAGATAAAGGAAAATTATCCGGTAGAAAGTCTAATTCGAAGGGTAGATATAAATCCCTGGCTCATTCGACAAGAAGATGTTGGAAATGTGGTAAATTTGGGCATTACAAAAGGGACTGCAAGTCGAAGGAAATGGAAGTTAGTACATAATCTAAAGATAAGAAATCGAATAAGAGAAAGACGATTCCATAAAAGGGAGGTGATGTGTACCTGGCGTCGACCAGTACGTAGGTGGATCAAGATGTTTGGTTGATCGACTCAGGAGAATCCTATCATATGACACCACATAGAGAATGATTCTGCGAATATGAATGTTGAAGGAGGAGAAGTGTTCTTGGGGGATGACTCGACAACCAAAATTGTCGGATGGGGAAGAGTTCGACTGATACTGCAGTATGGGAGTAGAACCCTTCCAGGTGTGCTACACATTTCAGGTTTGGAAAGAAACTTGATATCTATCAACAATATGAGTGATGCAAGGGTGCACACTCTATTTCAGAAGGATTCATGCAAGATGGTCATAGGTGTGATGGTATTAATGAAAGGAGTTTGGATTGGAACCCTATACAAGTTAATAGGGAGTGTCGACTCGACTGGATGCAACAACATCACTATTCCTGAAGTTGACTCGACTTGAATTGGGATGATTCGATTCAAACTGATTCGACAAGTCATCATAAAGTCAACCTGACCATGCTATGAAATGAGAGGATGAGACACATCGGTGTGAAAGGAATTTGAGCTATGAATCACAAATTTATGGTCTAATACTTTCCTGAATCTAATTTAGAAGTCAACTTTTGTGAACATTGTATATATGGTAAACAAATTCGGGTAAAATTCCATCTGGAGTGACAAGGGAAAATGGGATTCTAGAGCTGGTTCATAGTGATGTGTTTGTCCCTATTACAGTGACTTCACTTGGTGGATCCATGTATTATGTATCCTTCGCAGATGATGTTTCTAGGAAGACATGGATATATTTCCCGAGGAAGAAATAGTAGGTTTTTGAGAAATTCAAAGAGTTTAAATATATTGTATAAAACCAGAGAGATAAGAAGATTAAGGTGTTGAGGATTGACAAGGGTGGTGAATTCTGGGGAAAATAATTTGATCAGTTCTGCAAGCAGTGTCGCATAGAACAAAAAACTACCACACCATATACCCCACATCAAAATGGAGTTGCTGAGAGAATGAACATAACATTGATGGACAAGGAAAGGAGCATGCTTAGTGGTGTTGAGCTCGCACAAGAATTCTGGGTGGAGGTAGTCGACACTCCAAAATATATATTGAATATGTATTCTTCATCGATGCTATTCGACATGACTCCACATGAGGTATGGTCGGGTAAGAATCATTCATTTTCACATCTCAAAGTATTTGGATGTGATGCATTTTTTCATGTTCCCAAGGAAAAGAGGAAAAAGTTGGAAAAGAAGGAAGTCAAGTGTATTTTCATTGGATACAAACAAGGAATGAAATGATATAATCTCAGGTATCCTGCATCAAGGAAAATAATGTATAGTCGATATGTGGTCTTTAGAGAAGTCATAAGTAAGTTCGAGCCTGACAAAATTGTTTAGACCGAGAATAATCCTGAGACAGTGCGGTTTGAACTCAGGAATGAAGAATATGATTCATATGAGTTGACTAAATCAGAGGAAGAGGTGGAACAACCGACCCTGGTTGTAAGGAGGTCATAAAGAGTAAGAAAAATAGTTGAAAGGTATATTCCACCCAAATTTTGTTCCACATTCGTGTTAATTTCCACCAATGATGAGCCCAAGTGGATCAGGGAGGAAGTCAACTTGGAAGAGATAAAACTATGGAAGGATGCCATGGTAGAAAAAATGGAATCCTTGCACAAGAATGAGATGTGGGACTTAGTTAAGTTACCTAGTGGAAGAAAACATGTCGATAGAAAATGGGTATTCAAGAAGAAGATGAATGCAATAGGTCAAGTCGAGAAATTCAAATCTTGACTAGTAGAGAAAGAATATTTTGAGCTCGAAGGACTCGAATTCAGTGAGATTTTTTCCCCTGTTGCAAAACTAACTTCCATTAAAGTACTAATTTTTCTAGTTGTAGCACTCGATATAGAAATAGAACATATGGATATGAAGATAACGTTCCTACATGGGGACCTGGAAGAAGAAATCTACATAAAACATCCTAAAGGATTTGTAGTAAAGGGAAAGAAAGATTTGGTGTGAAAACTTAAAAGATCACTTTATGGTCTAAAGAAATCACCAAGGATATGGTACCAAAATTTAGACACATACATCCTTAGTTTAGGGTTTTTGAGAATCAAAGTTGATCATTGCATATACTCCAAAGAAGAAGGTGGGAGTTTCATATATGTAGCATTGTATGTCCATGACATGTTGCTAATTGGAAATGACATGGAGGAAATAAAGGAGGTGAAGAAGTAGCTATCCTCCAAGTTTGACATGAAGGATCTCGGTGCAATGAACTTCATTCTATGAATGGAGATCAAGGGAGATCGAACATCTATAAATATTTGGTTTAACCAGACAAAGTATATTGAAACAATTTTGAAACGTTTCAACATGGAGGATTACAAACCTGTGAAGGTGCCAATTCCTATGAGAGTAAGAATAACTACTGAACAATTTCCAAAGACACATGAGGAAATAGAGGACACGACATGTGTTCCCTATGAAAGTGTTTTTGGTAGTCTATTGTATGTGATGGTCTGCACTCGACCATAAATTTCCCATGTAGTGGGAGTGTTGAGACGATACATGTCGACACCTAGGAAGGAGCATTGGACAACTATCAAAAGAGTATTCAAGTATTTGTGTGGCACAAAATATTATGTTATATTCTACCAAGGAAAACCCGGAGGTTGTTAGCACTAGAAGTCACTCCAGACTGCATAAAGAGTGAGCCCAATACCCATTTAGATATAAGCGGTTAAATTAGTTTTAAACTCAGGTGGATCAACAAGGAAGAGAAAGAATGAGGGTAGCATATTGTCTACAAAGTCATTCCATTGGGCATAAAGTCAACACATCCTACAGATAAAAGGAACTCAAGCTACCTACCAGACCAAAAGGGCTATAATTGATGGATGGAAGTATAAGGAAGATAACAAAAATAAGAATATCATCAAGCAAAGATCGTCTCTACAAAAATGACTTAAAAGATTACTAAAACAAAGATCATAAAATGAGGCAATTACTACAAATCATTTGCATCTCATGAATCTTTTGCCCATGAACAAACATTTATATTCAATGCCTACAATTTCATTCTAGCAATGTGACAAGGTAAAATGATAATAAATAACACAAAGTATGATAAACAACTTTCATGAATCTCTAATGGTAGAAATGCCTACGTCATATGCCCTTAGACTTACAAATAAATAGATAATTTTCCCCTGTAGCTATGTAGGTGTAATCCTAATACCCATCAAAATATTATAGGTTTAAAATATATATGATTTTATCTCAAGTGGATCAAAAGTGAGATGATGCGATTTAATTCCAATAAAACAAGTTCTTAAAAACAATGCTCCAACAAAGAAGTCCAACATAACCTCTGATTAGCACATACACTTGAAAATGAAAAGAAGAATGTAGAGGAAAGAATAAAAATGAACACATCAACCTATCATCCAACACCATTGATGCATACATAAGTGGATTTTTTCGTCAATCAGGATCCTCCCAATCGAGAAAGCAAAACTCTCTAATGAAATATGCTTCACAAAAAAACACATCAAATCCTTTATTGTATAACCCTGCTATCATGAACTGCTGACAAATACTTTACCAATAGTATTTCATCATGGCAAGAAGATAAATATTATCAATTTAGAATATAATAACAAACTAATCATTAACTGTAATGGAATCTTCAGTTCAGATGTATAGTCGTGAGGCTTTTACATAAAAAAAAAAACAAAGGCTTCACCCTCTTACTTTAAAAACCCATCCTCCTGTCCAAGAGTTATATCACCCTTTAAATATCAAAATACATGAAAAATATCTCAAGGAGGTCGCAACCTATATCTTACATAGGATTCTATGCATGGAATACAGGTGGCAACAATCAAACAAATTCAAATCTAACAAACTGCTATATTCTAGGAAGTTGTTGGCAGTAATAAATTTAACTGCAGCCAACTCACTGCATGAGGATTTAATGGAGATATATATTAGGTTTAGGTGTCCTTTGGTGTCTAAATGATCTCTAATAATCCATTGGAACCTTCCTTGACAGCTATCAGCGCTCCCATAGCTCGGATTTGTCATATTGTTAGAGTTCGCAGTGCCTTTGAAAACATGCACTGTGAACTTTCTTGTAGGTGATGTTTTTATATTTTCTCCAAAAATACGAAATGAGTTGAGATGATGTTTTTTCATAAAGTAAAAAACATCATGTTTTTCCTCCACACCAAATTTCATAAGAACCCAAATCATGATTCAAAAGTTATGAGTAAAACAAGACTTTGATGTGTGCTAATTTCTACAAACTGTCCCAAATTACTAGTTCGCAGCGCTAGTGAGTCCAGGCGCTACGAACTTTCTTGTAGCAACTTGTTTTATGCCAAATAAACTCAACTAATGCCAAAACTATGCAAGAAGCCTTGAAAACCGGCTCTAAAAACTAGAAATCATCATTAGAAACTCTTTTGATATCATAATCATAAACGTTTTGACATATGCCCTATTTTGGAGTGTTGCGAACTTCTAGGAGAGTTTGCAACACATCTGATTTATGACTTGGAAAGATACTTTAGGTGGTTGGATGAATTTATAAGACCCTTTGGACACTTGTTTGGATGAAAACATTTGATGGTGACCTTTAGATAGCTATATGTGACCTTTACTTTCCCTCTTGTGATAATAATGACAACCATCATCATGACACCAAGACTACGAAAATGTATTTTGATCATCTTTAGACCCAAGGTTAAAATCAACACCTTGATTTATTCACATGAAACATGACTCAAAAACCTTTGAAAACATGTACATCCTATGTGTTAACATTTGGCTCCACAGGGGATGGAGACTTCCCCGTGAGGCTCCAAGAATATGCAGTTCCGGTTCCTTATCCATTGGGCTAAGAGTCCTTCACCTCCTTCCAAATTTCTACAACTTATTCTGAAACCAAGACATACCGTTCCAAACCAAATGAAAACTGAATGTTGTACTCAAACCGAAAACCAAACACTTGCATGGAAAGCTTATTTATGCACACTCCTACTCCTACTCCAATCAATTGAATTGTTGCTTAATCAAGTGTAATAGACTTTCCAATGGAGCCATAAAAGCATTTGACTATTGAAATTCAATCCTTGTTTGTAACTAAGTAAGAAGACATGAAAATAACATATCATGAACAACAAAAAATCCCCAAAAAACATGTACTCACAACTGCAAATTGATGAGATGACAAAACTTGCAACATTTGGGATCTGTGGAAATGATGAATCCATCTAGGCTACTATTGGATCCTGAAACTTATAAAAAACCTCCAGCTGATACAACAAAGGGAATTACATTAGTGTTAGTCCTTCTTCAATTTGATTTGTCTGCAAAACTGAAAATTGTTGTAGGATGATATCACTACTGATCACATGTTGTTCAATATTTGCTACAGATTCAAGTACAAGAATGGTGAATGTAGACTTGTTGGTATCCAATGATAGTTGTTGGAGTAATTTATTTGACCAATTATGCTCATCTAACTGATGTTCTATAAGAAAATCTTCAACTTGTTCTTTATGATCAAACAAATTTGGTATATTCCTTTTGGAACTACACCGCCTCTCCTGAGATATTTTTGACTCATGATTAAAAATAGTAAATCTTTGATCTTCACAAATTAGTGGTTGTTCTTGGTCTTCAACATTACTGTCCCCATAGTGATCAAACAAAGGTGAACCATTAAGGGATATAACTTGAGAAATCTGCTCATAATCTTTTTCAATGATGGGCTCGTTGTATGATGTTGCAACAAAAGTTTGTTGAAAATACACTTTCTCTTCTTCATAACCAACAAATGGAGTTTGTTCAACTTCAAGTATGTCATAAACATGTTGATTTAAACAGTGGTTAAAATGATCTACTATTTTTTTATCTTGAAAAATCTCTTCAACCATTTCATGATCATTATTTTTTTGCACATGACTATAACTTATTTCAAGATCTAAAAAATCCTTCTTTAAAAATTGTTGATCTTGAACATGCAATATGAAAGATAAATGCAAGGGATCGAAAAATTGTAGATCATGACCATATTTTTCAAGCTCCTCTTTAATAAAAGAGTTTAAAAGTTTTCTTCACAAACTAACTCTTCTTTAATTTTTGTTTTAGCAAGACCTTCGTAAAGTTCATCATAAGAGGAAAAATCTATTGTCCTTTGAGCTCGAGATTCGGATTTTTCACCAAAACATTTAAGAAGCATTTCATGTGGAAAGTACCTTTTACAGTGTTTTTTGAATGCAACATGGAAATATCTCAAGGAACATATGCTGAAAGCAGGAAGAGAAAAGTACCATTCTCGTGCATCACCTTTTAAAGAGTACATGAACATTTTCATCAACACATCCTCATGATGTATGTCTAGTTGATCCATGCATTGATGAAATGTAATGAGATGTTGAGTAGTATTCCCCCCCTTGTCTTCTTTGAAAGTAGTAAGGTAATCCATCCATTCTGACGGTGGAGGCACTAGATTTGGAAAACCAGGGACAACTGAAAAATTGAGAGGTGAAAACCTCTGTGCCAAGATAACCTCCATGGAATTTGTCATCCTAAATCAGTGAAGTCACGAATAGATTATTTCTTTAGGGAGTGGAGTCACTAGATGAAAAGGTATGCAATTTGTTCTGTCACCAATCCTTGCTCACAATCAAGAACTGGTAGTAATCTTTTCGTACAACCCAGGGAAGATATTCAACTTCCTCCTCGACAATGACGCCAAACATGTTAGCACTAGAAGTCTCTCCAGACTACAGAAAGAGTGATACCAGTACCCATTTAGATATAAGTGATTAAATCAAGTTTAAACTCAGGTGGATTAGCAAGGAATAACAAGGGTAGCATATTGTTTGGAAATTCATTCCATTGGGCATGGAGTCAACACATCCTATAGATCAAAGGAACTCAAGCTACCTACCAGACCAAAAGGGATATAATTGATAGATGGAGGTATAAGGAATATAAAAAAAAGAATAATATCATCAAGCAGAGATCCTCTCTGCAAAAATGAATTAAAATATTACTAGAAAAAATATCATAAAAGGAGGCAATTACTACAAATCATTTGTAGCTCATGAATCTCCTACCCATGAAAAACCATTGATCTTCAATGTCTGCAATTTCATTCTAGAAATATGACAAGGTAAAATGATAATAAAGAACACAAATTATGATAAACAA
The DNA here is from genome assembly GCA_010110895.2 of Picea sitchensis. Lineage (NCBI taxonomy): Eukaryota > Viridiplantae > Streptophyta > Pinopsida > Pinales > Pinaceae > Picea > Picea sitchensis. The sequence continues at coordinate 19,425 of SNQJ01S0154755.1, forward strand.
CTTTCATGAATATCTAATGGTAGAAATTCCTACATCACATGCCCTTAGGATTACAAATAAATAGATAAATTGCCCCTGCATCTCTGTAGGTGTAAGCCTAATACCCATCAAAATATTATAGGTTTAAAAGATAGATGATTTTAGCTCAAGTGGATCAAAATTGTTATGATGTGATTTAATTCCAATAACACAAGTTCCCATAAACAATACTCCAACAAATAAGGCCAATATAACCTCTGATTAGCACATAAACTTGAAAATGAAAAGAAGAATGTAGAGGAAAGCATAAAAATGAACACATCAACCTTGCATCCAACACCATTTATGCATTCATAAGTGGAAAATTTCATCAACCAGGATCCTCCCAATCAATAAATAAAAGTGCTCTAATGAAATGTGCTTCACAAAAGAACACAACAAATCCTTTACTGTATAACCCTGCGAACTCTAGCAGTCTGACAAATCCAAGCTATGGGGGGG
>SNQJ01S0154757.1:0-15430 GCA_010110895.2 Picea sitchensis
CCAAACATCCTGGGAACAAAACAGGGTTTTCATTCTGATACTCCAGTAGTCATAATTTTTTCCATTAAAAACTGGAATCTGGGGTTGTAAAATGCTTCCAGTTGCACCTGCCATGATTTTTTTAAATAAAATTTCCCTGCTTTTCGTCTTTTCCTTTTTCAATCTCTGGGCGTTGCAGCCTCAGTTTTTCTTCTGGCCACTTATTCAGGCCTTCCAAATGCAGAATCCGCCCGGCCACTCGAACCCAGGTCTTCAGAAAATGCTCAGATCTCTCGCGAATCTCTGTGAAGATTTCCCTTGTTTTGGTGGAGCAAGTGAATCAGAAATGCTCCTGCGTGAGGTACGGGATCGCGTCCTTGGGGAATGAACGCATGGAGGCCGTGTCTGCTCTTGCCGTAGTGTCCAGCATATCCATAACCTTAGCACGCGGATTGAGTTCGTATGGCTCTGATACCATGTAGAGAAATCGCAGAATAAAAGTTGCTGGAGCTCACGCTTCTACTTTGCAAAATGCCAACAGATAAAACAGAGAAAACAGCCCAAACAGTTTATATTTTCGGCAATTTAAAACAGAGTATATCCATTACAAAACAGAGTATCAGCTGTGCTACAGAAAACAGAGCAAACAACAGCTATTCATTCAAGAAGAAAAACAGAGTACATCAGCTGCTTTTTATTTACAAAACAGAGTATATTTTTCAGACTCGGGGGAAGCTTCACGAACACTCTAATTAGAAGAAGAGTCTAGATACATAGCAGGATGTAGAAGGAGGGAAGAATTGAATTCGGGAGCTGTAAGAGTAGTTGAGAAATTTATGGCACGGGAGATTAATAACTCCGGAGATCCACGTCACCAACAGTAAAGTGTTGTTGTAATATTTAAACCTAATCGTAAGTGAGATGACTCCAAGAACTTGAACCCTCCAAGAACAAGTTCCACCATTTGGAGAATGTCTTTTACAATATCCACTGTGATTAAACAATCAATTAAGAAGAGCCCATGTCCAAGTGCCGTTTTAAGTATAATATTATTTTTCACTTCGTGACGTCTAGGTCTTTTAGACCTAGAGTTGCCCCTATGTGCAACAGCTATTGCATGCATCTCTTTGAAACTGGAAACGCAAATTATTACTGCATCGACGATTGCGTCCAGTAGCACTGAAACGGATGTGGCGGTAATTTTTAATTCAGGCAGCTTTGAGGATTGCAGTTCCGTAGTAGAGGTCTTCATTGGATATGTAATTCTCGCGTTGAGCTAACAGATCGAGAGTGACATTAATGATAAAGCAAAAAGACGAATTCACGCTTTGAAGAAAGTAGTCGATGCTACCCCAGTAAATTTTCAAAACCCTAGTCTGGATTTTCGAATGCTCGTTTTGTGCAACATCATACAAAATGCGCATAAAGGCCCATACTGAGTTTTCGGGTGCCGTCTGCAAGTGGTGGTCTTCCAAACCGATGACATCCACGATCTTTAACACTTCTGTGCAACAAATGTACTTGGCATTATTAGTGATCCATTATTAGTGATCTTTAACATCCACGATCTTTAACACTTCTGTGCAACAAATGTACTTGGCATTATTAGTGATCCATTATTAGTGATCTTTAACACTTCTGTGGTGGTCTTCCTTGGCATTATTATAGTACTTGCGCAACAAATGTATTAGTGATCCATTAATGACCTCGAACAGATACTCGTACCCTCTAATTGACAAAAATAACTGCCTCTTTTCTTCACGGTACTGGAAATAAAGACCCAGCAGATTAAAGTCCTGCCACAGGGCATTCCAACACGGCAGAAGATCTAGAGGCATATTTCTTTTTCCCAAATGAGAGATATGAACTAGACATTCAAAATTGGAAATCAGCTTCTTCAAAAAATCTTTCATCTCTCATCTCTCTCTTGCTCAACATTTTAGTATAGTCGGAAATGACAGTAACTCCTAGGCTTTTGCATAGCCTTTGATTATTTTCTATGTATTTTCTTGGTATTGGGAGAACCCAAAGGGTAAGAAAATCACCATACCAATCACAATTTTCAGGAGCACGTGATGGTGCAAGTGTACTCGATAGGAAAAGGAATAAAACTAGAAACTTACAGGTCTGTAGCATTGGAGCAACACCCTAGTAGTATCCTGGTTTTGTTTCCAAACACGTCATGTTGAAAAGGACTTCAGATTGTTTCGTGTTAATTTGATAGACAATTCAAGTGGTGAGGAGAAGAAAACATATTGCGAGTTATCACAAGAAACTCAATATAGAGATCGATATAGACGTCAACGAATTTTTTTTTTTATGTAAAAATTCCTTAATAATGAAGTTTACATGTCGATACTTTTTCTTAAGAATTTTCAAGATCAAGATTTTGTTGGTTATTGAAAGGATGTTGACCAGAAAAAACCATGCATGTTCTGTTGCATTAAACTTCAGCAGAAAAAACCATGCATGTTCTGTTGCATTAAACTTCGGTTATATAAACAAGACAATGCAAGTGTGATTTTGTTTATTTGATTTAAGGCTGACAGAATATTTGTAGAGAGGAAAGAGCTATATACCTGAAGTTTAATGCAAAGTTTAAGGCAACAAAATTCAGGTCAAAATCCTTTCACTAACAAACAAAATCTTGAAAATAATTAAGAAAACGTATCGACATGTAAACTTCATTATTAAGTAATTCTTTCATAAAAAAATCGATATCAAAATTCTAGATGACGGGTTATTTAAAAACAATTTATTTATCCACCACATGGTAAAATAAATCGTACCTTGGTACGGCTCGGCGTACGATTTCGGTGACGTCTATATCGATCTCTATATTGAGTTTTTTGAGTTTATTGTGACGACTCCCAAGATGTTTTCTCCTGCTCACGCCTTGAACTGTCTATCAAATTAACACTAAACAATCTGCAATCCCTTTCAACAGGAAGTAAAATAATTTTTGAAACAAAACCAGGATGCTGCTCGTGTTGCTCCCATACTACAGACCTGCAAGTTTCTACTTGCATTCCTTTTGCTATCGATTACACTTCCACCATCACGTGCTCCTGAAAATTGTGTGATTGGTATGGTGATTTCTTTACCCTTTGGGTTCTCACAATACCGTTTTCTTCTTGGAACCCTTGATTGCTGGGCATCTTCCAAAATATAGGGATTAGGGTTTGGGAACGAACCTGGGAACCGTTGCATTTCACCAGTGGCATCTTCCAGAATATAGGGATTAGGATGTGTGAACGAACAGGGGAACTGTTGCATTTCACCAGTGCCATTGTGAACAAATTGACTGAGTAGGCTACTGTAACTGACAAAATCCTTCGTAAGCACTTAACCTAATGCTGCTGCAGCACCAAATCCTTACCAATCATTGACAAGTCAGGAGATGAAGCTTATGTATTTCGCGCTGTTTGGCCCGTGGTTACGGGATGGAGTTGGCTGAAAGAAGGAGCATCCCTTGAAAGCATGAGATAAGCTTTGCCCTTGAACCTATGAGTCACATAAGGTGAACACTATTTTGGTGGTGGTCATCCAGAGCACCGCTGGGATGGGATCGTCCCAATCATCTGGGCTTGCCTTAATGATTGAGCGTGCCTACCCAATTGGTTGACTATTTTCCCATTACGCCGTCGTATACAGAAGAACCAACCAAGGTGAAACAATTGAGATGGGAGTTGGGTTGTTTGCGGCGGAAGAAAGTGCCAGGGAGAGGATAAAGTGGGCAGATTGAGAAGCAGGGTGCTTGGGATTATTTTTGACTGCCTTTGCCTTTAGAACACGCACATCCATTACTAAACCGCCTACGCTGCGAACCGAACCGAATTTTATCTAACTATTCGTTATTCGAATCGAATTGTGAAATTTTCGTATTTTTTTCTTCAATATAGTCAAATTTGGTAACTATGGTTAAAAGCATACACAAGGATGCATACAATCGATGTGAACCCTCGAAGGAATTTGTAGATAGGAATGCGGAAAAAATTGTAGCAAGGAATTCGACACCATTTTTTTTCCCTTGTTGTTATGCCAGATCCTTAAAATATTTGTTCACCCCACACAAGATCTTAACCTCTCGATATGGTATGAGTATTTGTTCACCCCACACAAGATCTTAAGAAAATAGCGCTATTGTGTTTGAGGAGAAACATGCTCTTAAAATGTGTATTAGATGAGTTATTTATTTGTATTTATTGTCATATTTCATGTATTTATTATTATGTTCAGGCTCTTAAATACCAAAAACAAGTGGAATCAAAGCAAAAGTGAAGAAAATTTGGTCCGTGGAGAAAGGGATGAGTCACAGAGTAGCGGAAGATCGAGCAGAGGAGGAGCAGGAGAGTAAAACCCTAGCCACCATTTGATTTTGAAGGAGCCTTAGGAGAGGGAGAGGCTGAGTAGCAGAGGGTAGAGGGAGAAAAGGCTTGAGCCGATATAGGTTGTGCCCACTTGCAGAGATCCGAGGGTTTGCTCTGTTCATGTGCACGACAAGTTGAGCCGATCCATCACGCGCAGAGTAGTTGAGAAGGGTTCCGTTGAGCCGAGAAGTCTGTTTGCAAAGAAGTTGAACGGATACTGCAGTAGAGCTGTCACGCTCAAGAAAAGAGGAGCCAAGGAGGGTTTCGTCTATAAGGAAGACTGAAAGGATACTGCAGCAGAGCTTCCAAGGACGCCATATATACCCTTTGTATTCTAATGATAATAGCCTTCATGCCTTGATAATATTTGACAAAAGAAAAGGTAGATGGTGAAGTTTTTTTGTATTCGGATTTGAAGTGATTTTCGGATGTGATTTTTGATTTAATAAAAAAGGAAAATCGTAGTTTATTTTTGAAAGATTTTTCAAAGATATTTTTGTGAAAGATTTTGTGGAGAAAAAATTCCTAGAAATGCTAGAGTTCACTTATTGCTTCAATATTATCGAGAATAAAACAAACAACCGGCTTATGGAGTAGGATGGAGAGCCTTTATATGACAAAATCCTTACTAATCGGATCTACATGAAAATGGAGCTATACAATTTAAAATTGAAAGAAGGTATGAAAATTATAAATCATTTGAAAGTGTTTAATACTTTTATATGTCAATTGAATAATATGGATGTTAAACCCCATGACGAAGATAAGGAAGTTACATTGCTATGTTCATTGCGTGAATATTGAGACCATTTAGTCACTTTCATTATATTTAGTACAACTAAGAATCTTGAATTTGATATTGTTCATGGAGCTTTGTTATCTGAGGAGGTATAGAGAAAATCGAGTATCGAAACCTCCACACCGGAAACATTGATGTCTAGAGATGGATCCACACCGGAAACATTGGTGTCTAGAGATGGATCCACAGAAAGGGGATAGGATTTGAGTAGAACATCCACTGCTAAGTCAACAAGTAGAAAGGGCAAGGGAAGATGTTGGTATTTTAACAAATTAGGGAATCTAAAAAAGGATCATTGGAAGCTGTAGGAATCCAATGAAGACTCCAAAAACGAAGCAAATCTAGTCGAATCATGTCAAGGTATGATTGATGAAGTCTTTAGAATTTGTAATGTCTCACAATTTTATGAAGAGTGGTTCTTAGATTATGGTTCTTCACACCATTTATGTCCACATCAAAATTGGTTTTCTACATACCAAGCTATTGATGGGGGTAGTGTCTTCCTGGGAAAAAATCAAGTTTCCATAAGTAACGGGGGTTGAGAGTATTAAGACACATGTTTGATGGAATCTTAAGAATGTTAACAAATGTAAGATATGTAGTTGAACAAAAAAAGAGTTAACTTTAGGAGTTTTGGATTCCAAAGTTTACAAATTTATGGGTCAAGGTGGAGAACTAAAAGTGTTTGAAGGCAATTTGGTGGTTAAGGAAGGAAATCATATTGGAAACTTTTATAAGATGGAAGGAAAAAATTGAAACAAGTGAAGTAGGACTCGTATCTAAGAAATAAAGTGCATCTACTTGTTTATTCCATCAAAAAGTGGGTCATATGAGCAAGAAAATGTTGGGGTTGCAAGTATTGATAAGATGTAAGTTTTTCTAGACTTTCAATCTTTGAATTTCTACAAGTTTTATATCTATGTTGGTTACAGTGATGGAGTTAGGGGATATATATTTTAGGATCATAGTGCCCAAAAAAATCATCACTAGTAGAGATATGTACATGGAACAATCAATAATTGTTCGGGATCAAAAAGGGATATTTGTTTGTAAATTCATGGAATCATTCCATGGCCTAAAGGTACAGAGGAAATTGTACAATATGTTAGATTATTTCATGGTAATCCTAAATTTATTAAGAAGTGACTATAACCATTTTGTTTTACTTTGGAAAGATTGGAAAATGGTACAATAATTTTCTTTAGTATTATATGTTGATGATATGATTTTGCAATCCAAAGCATGTTTAAGAATAGAAGGTTGAATGTTGAGTTGGTCAATATGTTTCAAATGACATATCTAGGAGAAACAAAACAAATCTTCGGCATGGGAGTACACATAGAGTGGGAAAATATTAAGTTGTGGTTATCACAAAAAAATAATATGGAGAAGATACTCATGAGGTTCAAAATGTTTATTCTGAAATTAGTAAATATCCCTATAGATTTTCATTGTAATCTTTCTTCAAGTTTATGTCCCAAAAGAGTAACTTAAGAAAAAAATTATATGTCTCATGCACCATATGCTAATACAGTAGGAAAGTTGATGATTATGATGAAATGTTTAAGACTAGATATTTCACACGGAGTTGGTGTTGTTATTGGACACATGGAAAATCCATAGCATTGGAAAATGTTCCTTTATTATATTAGAGGCACAAGTATCACCCACAATGGTTGGGTGTTAGATTTAGTCTATGGTTAAGGATTCAGAGGATTTGGACAAGAGGAGACCCACTCATGCTATGTATTGAAAGAATGAAAGTATCTATTAGGTAAGTTTTGACAAGCACAAGATAAAGTGTTTTGCGGTGGTCGAATAATTATGCATTTGACTAACTTTGAGTGTGTCAAAATGGGAAAATGCATCATTTTGTAAGACAAGTTACTAATGAAGGTGGAGTGATCCATACATGAGAAAATTGTACATACATGTTCACCAAACTAGTACCATTAGAGAAGATGCGGTAGTGTGTGGCTTCTCTTTACTTGGAAAAGAGGTGATGAATGGGCTTGGGAAAGGTATTAGGTAAATTGTTGTCAAGGTGGAGATTACAAAATGTGACAAATAACCACCAAAAGAAAATGTCAAAACTGGAAATTAGTTATGTAAATATTTGCTATGTTAGTTTACAAACCGTAAGCTTGTATAATGGTGGTAGTTCTTGTAACTATGTAACTGTTCAATATTTATGTATTAATATCAAGCCCGATACATGTATCAAGTTGTAAGATTGATTGTAAGCCTAGCTTGAATAATAAAGATACTCATACCTGCCCCATGGATGTTTCCTTGGCACACTGTTAGGTTTTTACCATATAAATATCATGTGTTACCCGAGTTAGTTATTTGTCTTTATTGTCATACTTATTGCATTTATTATTGTGTTACATGTTCATGCTATTAAACATGAACATGTGTCATGATTTAGCCAAAGATCAATTGAATTACTCGAATTGAAGGTTTGAATGATTTGTCCAATCAAATGAAAATAGGAATACAAATGAGTTGGCTCAAGGATCTTTTGAGGATTTCCTGGACTTAATGGAAAAAATATTTTCAATGGAATAAGCTTGGACTAGACGAAAAATAAATAAATCAATGGAATAATCTTGAAACTTTTGGCAATGGAACAACCTTTGAATCGACATCTTAGAATTGTTGGTGGCTTAACTCTCAACTTTGCATGCGTATGATGTAGAAATGTTTTGGAAACAAATAAAAAACACATAGAAAACTTTTTATCAATTCTAGTTACCCATTTGAGAAGAGTTGTAATTGTTATCGCCTACCCTACAAATAACTAAGAATATCATGTCTCAAGGCCCACAATTTCTAGACATGGAGTGTCGAGAGATAGATGACTTGAGCGTTGCCCAAAGTGCCCCTCTTTTCTTCAGTGCTATCCATTTATAAAAAATAACAGTATCCATCCCACCAACCAAGTCCTGAAGTGGTAGTAACTATTGCTCCATAAAGTAATGTGTAATGTTCCTGACCTAGCTAGTCTAGGAAATGCTGCTAATGTGTGTGTAAGATCAAAGGTTTACAACATATAAATGATCATACAAATAATAAACGCAACAAAGGACTGCAAAGTTTGTATTATGATATCTCTGTGGATTACAAAATGGCTGAATGCGGCTTAATAAATTAACACTACTCGACTAGATCAACAGACAAACAATCTTAGCTGGAATACAAATAAGCAACTGTGGCTGAATAAAATAACAACACTCGGCTAGATCAAAAGAGAAAAGGATCTTAGTCGGAATAGAAATAAGCAACTAAAAGATAATACCCGAAATATGGGAGCACTGCGTAATCAATGAAGAATGATGGAAGACCCGGATGATATTCCCAGTGACTAGGGTGTGTCTTTCAACACTGAAATCAACCAAATGGTGTCTTCCTCCTGGAATACATTGAACTATCTCTCCTCCTCAATGACAAGTCATAATCTGCATAATGATGAATTAGGTCGTAGACCCTTCCTTTATAGATTTCCAAAACCCTAAATCATGTTGAAAACCTAATTCACTATTGAATTCCAAAACCCTCAATCACTGTAGAAACCCTCATTTATTGTTGACTTCTATTTTTAGCTCATAATGACTTAAAATCATTTTTAACCCTTTTTATCTCAATGTCACTTTCCAAATATAACACCTGTGACTGGAATGACCTCTAGTAACCATGTTTACTCCTCTTTGGCCCTAGCTATAGTATAGCGGGGTGGTTTAGACCATTAAGCCTCCCCTCTGGAGCTTCTATTTGAAAAGGGGCATTATAGTCCTCCCTTCCCGAAATTGCTTTTCCTCAAGCAATACTAGTCTAGGGTGTTGCAACACCTACTTGCTCTCCCAAGTAGAATCCTCTACTCGAAGCCCTCTCCATATGATCAAACACTCTCTGATGACCCGGATCCTCAGTTTCCTCTCCCGAAACTCCAAAACTGCCTCTGGAACTAACTCCAATTGTCCCTCCTCATCCAATGGGGGAAGATCCTCTGATGTGCTAATGAATTGTCCCACTTCCTTTTTTAGGAAAGACATGTGGAACACATTATGAATATTTCTCCCTTATGGAAGCTCTAGCTCGTAAGAAACCTCACCTATATCAAGAAAACCAAATTTCCAACCTCAAAGTTGTTCTCTATCCTGTGCTTGTCTGCACTTATCTTATGTCGGTTTTGCGCCATCTCCATGTTCTCTTTCAACAACTTGAGAATATCCTGACTCTCTATGATCCAATCCTTGGATTTGGGAGCTCTTCTCTCCCTGAATACCAAGTATACCAAAGTGGGAGCATCATATCCATACGATGCTCGGAAGGGTCTCATACCAATGGACATGTGGAAGGTGGTGTTGTAGCAATGTTCTCCTAAATGTAACCACTTTTCCCACATTCTTTCTTGTCGTCCTATATAGTTCCTCAAATACCCTTCAACCCACTTGTTGACAATCTCGGTCTGCCCATCTGTCTGAGGGTGATAGCTGGTGCTAGGTGTCAACTCTTTCCCCACCAACTGAAACAACTCTCTCCAAAATGTCCCTATAAACCGATTTTCCCTATCATTGATGATGTTCTTCGGCAACCCATGAAGTTTGAAGACCTCCCTGAAGAAAATCTTGACTACCTGAACTGCGTTGTACTCTATCGATATGGCATAGAAGTGAGCAAACTTGGTCAATTTGTTGACCACTACATAGATACAGTCCTTACCGTAGACCTTGGGTAGACCTATGATGAAGTCCATAGATATACTCTCCCATTTCTACTCTGGAATGGGGAGTGGCTGAAGTAGCCCTACTGGAAGAGTATGCTCTAACTTGTTTTTCTAGCAAGTCACACACTCACTAACATGTCTCATAACATCTTGTTTGAGGCCCTTCCATGAGAACCTATCTCTGATCTATCTGTAGGTTTTGAAAAACCCTTGATGGCATGATAGAGGTGAATCATGAACTACAGTGAGAATCTTTTTCTTAAGCCCTATATCTGGAACCAGGTAGAATCTATCATTGTAAAATATGACATCGTCAATGACCCTATATTGGTCATCCTGTATCTTCCCATCCATCACCTCACAAGCAAACTTGTTCTTGGAATATTCCGCTAATAAGTGGGATTTCCAATCTGCTGAAATCTCCATCAAAGAACATGTCGTAGGTCTCCTCGATAGTGCATCAGCCACAATGTTCTTCTTCCCCTTGAAATTATCTATGTCAAATTCGAATGCCTGTACCTTCGTCACCCATTTCTCTTGGCGTTCACTGAGATCCTTCTTCTCAAGGAAATACTTCAAACTATTTTGATTGGTCTTGACCACGAATTTTCTAACCACCAAATATTGTCTGAACTTTGTCAAGGCATACATGATTTCCACCATTTCCTTGTCATAAATGGAGTACAACATCTCAGGTTGAATCAACTTTTGGCTCTTGAATACAATGGGGTGTCCTCCCTGCATCAAAATTACACCGATCCCTTCACCAGATGCATCACACTCTAATACAAATGGTAAGGTGAAGTCTAGTAGTGCCAACACTAGACAAGTGCCCATGACTTCCTTCATGTGACAAAGGCTTCCTGTGATTTCTCGATCCATATGAAGGCCCCATGCTTGGTAATATCTTTCAGCGGTGCTCCAAGCTCAGAAAAACCTCGGATGAACCTCTTGTAATAGCTGCACATCCTGAAGAAGCTCCTCAATTCTATCATGTTTTTGGGCATCGACCAATCCAGAATGGCCTGTTGACAGATGAAATTGACCGCTCATCAACTGGAAGAGTGAATATGGTCCGGGGTTGTCTAATTAACCCAAGTCGTTTTGATTAATTCACTCTGACAGGTTTAGCGACTCCATTGGCCGATCTAAGTTCTAAAGAAAGCAAAAAATAACTAAAGGAAATACAATAACTTATTAAATAACAATCACTAAAATATATATGTACATCTATATATATATATATATATATATGTACATTTTATTTAAATAATATATGTATAATAGTTCTATATACAATCTGTACAAATCATGAGTTTTAATCTAAACTCATAAAAATTGAATGTAAATTGGTTCCTTTAACAAGAGTAATAAAGAAAGCGAAAATACTATTTTGTTTTTTTTATTTGTTTTCTTGGATGTATACATAAAATCAAATATTAAACTACTTAATTGAACAAAAAATTATAGATAGTGGAAATCATTCTATATCTAAAAAAAACTTCTATATTCAGCAAGCAAATGAAATCAAATAACAGACTAACATGTTAATGGATCCAACGTTTGTACAATAGTCAATATCCAGTCACCTTATCTGAGAAGTAAACCTGCAGCGAATCTCAAGGTTGCTTCGAACAAATACGAAACAATATGTTGGAGATTGAGTTTTGATAACATAACATATAACAGACATAGTTACAGTGACCTTATGATTTACAAGTGACTACAATGATATAAATCTTCTTGTAAGAACTTGTAGTTATACATTCAATAGGAAATAAGAGATAAATCTCAGATTTGTATCGAATTAATGATCACACTATATTATATGTGAAACGTGAGATACAGACAACATATGAAAAGAATTATCTCAAATAACAATAAATTATAAATACAAAAAGCTATCATCATCTATTATCATATCCAGAGAATTAGAACTTAAACTAAAACATAATAAACAAAAGCTAAAGCTATAATATGTATTATGTCCCATTCAAGTCTGTGTGCAAATATCCATACTCTATCCCCAGGCCAGGTTGCTCCACTATTTACAAAATGAAAGGTTTATAAAGGTCTCAAGAAACATAACTGTTTCTATTCTTGAGATCAAATTTGTTTCAAAAATAAAGGGGGATGTAACCACCCTAATTTTACTAAATATCCAAAAACTAACAATAGTCTATTTCTGTTCATTCAAAATACATCGTAGATATGACTGGGAGATCTTAAAAGTGCCTCAGATCAACTTTGAAATCATGGACCGCTGAATTATCTTGAAAGAAAAAGAAAATAGGAAGATTTGAGATATGTTTTTTGTCATTAATTTAGACAATTGGAATTTTCTTAACTGGCTACAGAATCTTGCGATTCTGTAACTAGTTATGATAGTAAATGAAATCTCATTTTATTCAATATATAAAAGAGGCTAATTTAATAATAAAAATAGTTTATTCAACAAACCAAATAATCTAACTTAAGAATGACAGCAATCATGCTATTAAATTAAAAATAAATAAATCATACCTCTAATCATGAAATCAAATCGTATCATGAAACTTTGGAGTTAACGATGGATGTAGTTGCCTCTACATTTTTAAATATCACATGACCTGTGGTTTTCATACGCTTCTCCTTCCTTTGGATGATAGATTCAAGCCTTTGGTTTTCGTTTGTTAAAACATCAACCTGGTCTTTTAAAAACTTAACCCGTGACGGTAGAAACGAGACATCAGTATAGCATGTGTCGATCCATCATAGACATACATCGCACTGTGACTGTGTGGCGTTTGCATCAGAACGAACAAGATTATGGATAGGAGAACCCTCCATATGGATAGTGGATTTATTACAGAGTTGGACACCAAGAAACTCTAGATTGTCTTTCAAACAAGGAGGCAAATTATCGACAAAGTTATAGGGTCGGTCAGGGTATAGCCCGAATGACATAGGGTCTTCCTCTACAAGGAATTTGTCAATTTTAGAGTCTGAGCTTTCGTTAACCTCAATTATGTTGATTGCATCGGTATGAGAGTTTGTCTGATTTCGAAGACTTCATGAAATTAGCCTGCCACTTCTTTTGTTTTTGAAATTGACATCAACATTACTTTTAAAATTCTTTCCTGTAGGTTTCCTTACAATTTTAACACAGTCCTTTGGATGTGTAACCTATTGACTAGCCTATTGAATGACCTCAGGATAGATCAAAGGTTCGCTATTAGGGGAAGAGGCACAAGTCTTGGGAGGTGAAAGAGATGTCGTTGGGTGGACAAGGGTTTCCTCAACGACGAATTTATCTACTTCTCCCAATTCAGGGTTACCATAACCATTTTGTGTTATAAATGAATCCCAACAATAATTTTGCAACTCTAACTGATAAATGAGGATGATTTTAATCAGGCCGTGATGAAAAAGACTAGAGTCTGACCTCTATTTCTTATATCTTTTCCCCATTTTATATATTTTTTCTGAGTAAGTAATATGGCATCTTCAAAAGGAAACCCATAAAACTCATAAGCAGGTGTAAATGATACAAAAATGCAAGCCCGTATCATCCCTCACATGTAACAAATTTCTTTACCACAGCGAGTAAATCATGCCACCAATCTTTTAGGAATGAAATTGGCATACCTCTATCATAGCGTGTTATTTTCCGAGATGTAAATAGCAGGGTCCAAGGGAATTCCTCCACTTTCACATATTTAAAACATTTCTGACCACTCGCTGGAAATCTTGTGGCTTGACTCAGGAACTCCTCGGTAACCTCTAGTTGCACATGACCAACTTTCTCCCTACAACCATCAAAGGATAAGGCGAATTCTTGGGCAACCCGAAGATTAAAACCCTGAAACTTCCTGATGAAAACATACCAGCCATTTATTTCCAAATTCTCCCTAGCATCATCGTATGAGAGTAAGGTTTGGATACCATTTGGTTCAATTCTTACGATAGGAGCCATACTGGATGGGAGGTTAATCAAACAAACAGAGCATACAGGTAGGGTTTGTGAAAACAAAAATGAGCCATAACCCCGAGCCCAACAATAAACGATGTAAAGACTCATACAACGGGAAGGGTGTTTAATTAAAATGTATGCGAAGAGGTTTGTTAAACCAGAGGCCATCCTAAGAAGTAATGGTAGTCTGAAAATCGTATGCCACCTTGGCATTGAGTATGAGCTAGGACCAAAATATTGAAACGAAAATTAGTGCGCGCATCATAGGATTGATTTCAATGTTTGGGTAAGTGAAAAATCGAGTGTTTTTGTAAAAGAAACATAACCAAGGATCAAACCAACACTATACAAAAATGAAATGGTGGGGGTCTTTTGTTCAGAACACCATCAATCTCATAGGCATGCTTAGAATTGAAAGGATCACAAACAAGGAGAGCAACATCTTCATAGAAAGAAATCAAAATTCTATAATAAACCATATGAGCAATTTTCCTTTAATGAAATTTTAAAAACATAATGGTAATCCTAGTCACAAGTTTTCATGCTTGCAGTCATGAAAACAAAGTTTGAAAGGAGAAGCGGCGATTTACAACTGTCGTTTCAGAAACTGCTCATGAAGAGTAATAAAATTTCATGACCCTGTGTAGGGAGCTTATGTAGGTCATTTTATTTATATAATAAAAATAACAATAAGATTATTGCTGCCAACAATGGAAACATGCTGGGAGAAGCAATTATCTCTGTTACACGAACGAGTTTAGGTTAGAAAAATATAAAAAACTTCAAATCGAAGAACAACTGAAAATTCATTTGAACATCTCAAATAATCATGAAGCAGTCCAGTTTCAGATAACTTTTATTTTTAAAGAAATGAAAACTGGTGACAAACTTGGAAAAAGAAAGCCTTGATGTTAATTTAAAATGTTCAATACTGTTGATAGGGCCACTGCTACCAGTAGGCGTTCATAGCCTCAACAAGGATGTCAATTAACCCACTCTGATGTCTGTATCCTATCAAGAAATTTCAGATCATAGAAAAGGACGCTTAGGGCCAAAACGAAATTCATATCTGAGAATTTTCTTTTACCTGACATTACTTCACTGCCAGCGAGCCTGTTCAGTACCCCGACGAAGTTATCTTGGCATTATGCATGCATTTACCCACTACCAGCAGACCTGTTCAGTGTCCCGATGGGTTTACAAACACTTCCCACAACTCTCTGAGAGTTTATTCACATTATGATATAGTTTTAAAGATATTCAATAGAGCGGGGCGACGCTGAAAATTCCAGTTTTAAAACACATCTTAATATTTCCATAGGCCTTTAAATTTTTTGTGTTATCCTTCATCAAGATCCAAAAATAGTTTATTAATAAAACCGATTTTCAAGATCAGGAATACATCGTTGAGTTGCTCTCTTAAATAACAAGGACAACGTAATAAGAATTTTATAGATTGTCGTGAATACTTTCAATTGCAGATTGAAACCGAGAAAACACTTTTCAAACAAAAAGTCATCTTTAACAAGGCTACAATTTCAGAGAAATACAACAATTGATGTTCTGACAACTTTTAGCAGCTATTTTCGATGGGGAAGTAT
>SNQJ01S0154758.1:0-22551 GCA_010110895.2 Picea sitchensis
AGAAATACAAATTCCAATTCTAAGAAAAAATCAAAGGGAAAGAAGGAACTTGATCAAAAAAATGGAGGAAACTTCAAATCCTCTAAGGAGTGTTCCAACTCCAAAGAAGGAAAGTCAAAGAAGGATAAATCCAAATGAAACTATTGCAACTGAGGATATCATACAGAAAGCTCATGGATGAAGAAAACTATCGATCCAATGGCTCAATATCTGTATAAAAACAACCTTGGAGATTTCATACCGGAGAATATCAAGAAAAATATTGGAGACAAGTCACCAGCAGATCGAGGTAATGCACATGCATTGATAACTATCTCTCCCTCTCCAAATGCATGGATCTTAGATTCCAGTGCATCACATCATATGGCTGCCATGTAAGAAAAAAATTCCTCTTTGAAACCTTGCACAATTCCTCCCATTTTGATGGGAGATGACACTCCTATAAAAGTTTGTGGACAAGGAAGATTATCTAGACAATGGAATTTTTGAGAATGTATTGCATGTTCCAAAACTATCCATAAATATGCTCCCGATCTATCATATCACTCACTCTGGCACAAGAAAGCGGGTTGAATTTTTTAATGTTACAAACTAGTATAGATGGGAAATATATGTGTACTACCCAAAATTATTATTCTTCTTTGTGCAAACAATTTTCTAGAAGTGCCAAATAGTAGCTTAAACATAGATCATGTATCCATTACACATATAATTGAGTAGATAACAATGGCATCTTATAATGGATGGAAGTTCCCCAAAATCAGTACAATGATAACTAAGGGTTGTAATAACAGTTGCACACTACTACTAAGCACACAAACTAATGGTTGCTAGACAACATCACAATATACTACATAAAACAACACAATGGAACCTATAATGATGCCAAGATATGAATCACAAGTCTCTTAAATCCCTCCTCTTATATGCTGTAGTGACGTTTTCTTTGCGGTTGATCCTCCAATTGCTTCATATCTCTTCCCATACTCGATTTGGCAAGCTACTTCAAAACCCTCAATTCATAGGGGTCCTTGCAAGACGTCTGTGGGGTGTCTAGTGGGGATTTGTGGGACGACCCTAGTTCAACCCACGAGGATACCTCTTTTTCCAAATGCGCGAAATCCTCCTAAAACCTGCGGCCCTAGTGAATAGTCTCCTCTAGAAATTTCCCGTAAACCCCCTTCGCGAGATGATCTGACTTCAAATTTACTCCAAAACGAAAAAAAAGCACCACAATGAACTCAAATGACGATTCTAGATGAATCCCCATTTTATCTAGCTAGGGTGGATATTTCACCACCGAAACTAAACCTGCAGTGGAAGGGTTTTTCCCAGAACCCCATCAAAAATACTGGCTACAAGAGCACTCAATAAGATATAAAAACATAATGCCAAGGGGAAGGGTTGCTCCTCTATTTATCCCTTATTTTGATATTCTAGATCTTTCCCCCATTTTGATTAAATCAAATATTCACTTTATTTTCCCTCCAATTCCATTAAATATAATTGTTTATTTATTTAATGTTACTTTTAGGGTTTGACAATATTTTTACCTAGTGACACCTCCTTGACTCCATTTTTACTTATTGAATATAGACTACAGGAGTTGTATAGTCTATTGAGTCATCTTGATCACTTGGAAGGGGACATTACAGTCCTCCCTGCCCAAGATTGCTTGTCCTCTAGCAATTCTAGATCAAGGTGTTGTAAAATATGGTCTCCTTCCCAAGTAGCATCTTCTGCTGGAAATCCTCTCCATACAACCAAATACTCTTGAATGAACTTGATCCTAAGTATTCATTCCCTGACATCAACTATCCTCTCAGGAGTTAGAACTAGTTTCCCTTCCTCATCTAGTGGAGTAATATCTTCTAAAGTGATGACCTAATGTCCCATAGCCTTCTTGAGGCATAATACATGGAAGGTGTTGTGGATCCTGCTGCCCTCCGGTAGCTCTAGCTCGTATGCCACTTCCCCAACTTTACTGATTACTTTGTATGGTTTGTAAAAGTGGGGCTTCAGCTTATCTACACCACTCTTCTTTAACGACGACTGTCTGTACGACTGCAATCTGAGAAATACAAGATATCCAACCTCAAAGCTGTGTTCTGCCCTGTGTCTATCTGCATACATTTTCTGTTGATTTTGACTGGCCTACAAACTCTCCTTTAGGACTCTTAATATGTCCTAACTTTCCTATAACCATTCCCTGGCCTTAGGAGATCTTCTCTCTCCAAACACCAAATCCACAAAAGATGGAACATCATATCCATACAATTCCCTGAATGGGCTCATCTCGATGGAAATGTGATAAGTGGTGTTGTAGCAGTGCTCACCTAGATGCAACCATTTTATACATGCCCATTGTTTCCTTGACACATAGTTACTTAGGTACCCTTATACCCATTTATTTACTATATCAGTTTGCCCATCTGTCTAGGGATGATAGCTAGTGCTAGGTGTCAACTCTATTCCAGATAACCTGAACAACTCCCGCCAAAATGCACTGAGAAACCTGCTATCCTAGTCACTGACTATGTTCCTTGGTAGGCCATGGAGTCTAAATACTTCCCTGAAGAATAGATATTCTACCTTAGATGCACTATACTCCATAGGAATAGAAAAGAAGTGTGCATACTTAGTCAACTTGTCCACCACCACATAAATATAGTCCATGTCCTACACCTTTGGTAATCCTGTGATGAAGTCCATATAAATGCTTTCCCATTTATGTTCTAGAATTAGAAATGGATGAGGTAGTCCTGCAAGATGCATGAAATCTAACTTGTTCTACTGGAAAGTCACACACTCCTTCATATGAATAAGTACATCCCCTTTTATACCTTTCCATGATAATCTCTCCCTTAATTGTTGATAGGTCTTTAGATATCCCTGGTTCCCTACCACTAGTGCGTCATGTGTTGTCCTTGGAATATTATCCTTGAGTGTGGACTGAGGGAAAATATAGATCTTGTCCTTGTAGTAGATAATTCCATCCACTACCCTATACCTATCATCCTGAATACTTACCTCCATCAGCTCACAAGAGAAAGTATTCTTGGAGTATTCCACCAAGAGGATGGACTTCTAGTCCGCTGAGATCTCTAACATGGAGAAGGTTGTTGGATTCTTGGATAAAGCGTAGAAAACTAAATTATTCTTCCCCTTTACATACTCACTGTCAAAATCATATGCATGTACCTTACTCACCCATTTCTACTGTGTCTCATTCAGGTCCCTCTGCTCCAATAAATATCGCAAATTGTTGTGGTTTGTCCTAACCACGAAGAGTCCTCCTACCAAGTATCATCTGAATTTGGCCAATGCATGCATGATGGACAACATCTCCTTGTCATAGAGAGGATATATATTCTTAGGACCCCTTAGTTTGTTTCTCTCGAAGGAGATCTAGTGTTGGCTTTGCATCAACACTTCTCCTATCCCCTCATCAAACACGTCACATTCCAAGACAAAAGGCTGTGTGAAATATGGTACTGTTAATACTGTTGGGTATGTGTTATATTATTTGCATGACTAGTTATAGTGTCGGCTACGTTGTGTTGGGAACACAAGGGGGTTTGAGGGGGGGCATCACCCTCGATAATTTTGTTTTGCCTATGGAAACATGTCACATTTTTGCCTCATTTTTCGTGTCACCTCGATTTTCGTGTCCATTGTTGGGCAATTTTTTAGCACATGGTTTTTGCCGATGTTTTTCTCTTTCCATTTAAGGAATTAGGGTTGTTGAATAATCCAGGTAATTGGGTTAGGGTTTTGGATGCCGTTGGATCCTATATGTATATTGTATTGTAAACAATGTATCACTATGAATGAATATAGAATATGTTGGTTTTCCCAATTTGGGTTTCCAGGGGAAAAAACTCTGTGTAATGTGTGTATTTTCCATTGTATCTTTTATGTTCTTTTATTGAAAATATATTTGTAGTAAAATATTGTACAAGGTTAAAATCTACATTTGGTATCAGAGCTTTGCTGGATTCAAGGGGACACCTTTGTATTCAAGGGTTTGGCTCAGGACTGTGTTAAGACTTGTTACAGTGGGTGATCTGTGGTATTGATTTTTCAGGTGAAAAGAAAGGGAAAACAGTTCGAAAATGGAAATCAAGAAGTTTAATGGGAAACATTTTGAGCTGTGGAATCTCAATTTGGAAGATCTGTTAGTGGGAAGAGATCAATGGATCATGGTGGATCTAGGTACTGCACCTACATGAACTTCAACAAATGACTGGAAAAATTTGGATCTAAAGGCGAAGAGCACAATCCGACTGTGTCTCTCAGATTCAATATTACTGAATGTGTCAGAGGAAGCTACAACCAAATATTTATAGGATAAGTTGGGGAAGTTGTAGCAGTCTAAGTCCCTAGTAAATAAACTATCCATGAGAAAGAATTTGTATAACTTGAGGATGAGAGATGGAGACTCGGTAGCAAAGCATTTGAACACCTTGAATACTGTGGTAAGTCAGTTAGTATATGTTGAGCTTAAAATTTCAAATGAAGATAAGTGTATTAGTTTACTATGCTCTTTGCCAGACTTGTGGGATAGTTTGGTTGTGGCCATAGGTAGTAATACAACTGCCTTGAAGTTTGATGAAGTGATCACATCCTTCTTGTCGGAGGAGATGATACGAAAGAACATGGAAGGACATAGCATAGATGCATTATTTGCAAGAGGAAGCTCCCAGGAAAGAAATAGATCTAAGTCCTCAAGTGGGAGATCTAAGTCTAAGGGAAGATCTAAGTCTCCCAGAAAGTTTGTAAAGGTATGTTGGAGATGTTGAAAAGAAGGGCACTACAAGAAGCAGTGTAGATCCAAAGTTGAGAAAATGAAGGGATCTAAAGAATCTCCTTCTACAGAAGAAAATACCTCCAAGGAAGACGGAGGGGATGTGTACTTTGATTCTTATAGAACACAAACAGATCATGAGGCATGGTTGGTTTACTCAGGTGCATCCTTTCATGTGACTCCCCACATGGAGTGTTTTTATGAATATGAAAGGTATGATGGAGGTAATTTTTTCCTAGGTGATGACTCGACAAACAAAATCATAGGTCGAGGAAAAGTCAAGCTAAGTCTCATAGATGGAAGGATTAGAGCACTACCTGGTGTTCTGCACATCCTATGATTGGCCATAAATTTAATTTATGTAAGAAAAATGGACGATGCAGGGGTAAAAACATTATTTGAAAAGGGAACCTACATGATGGTTCAAGGAGAAATGGTGTTGTTAAAGGGAGTTTGGTTTGGAAATATGTATAAGCTAAAAGGAAGCACTATTAGTGATGGGTGTAATATTTCCATTGTTCCGGATATTGGAGTTGAAGAATAAATAACTCCTACAGTCTCTGGAGAAAATGTTATGATGTGGCATCAAAGACTAGGGCATATCGGAGAGAAGGGCCTTCGACTACTACATGGTAAAGGTATGGTTGAAGGTATGTCGAGCTGCTCTCTGGATTTTTATTTATGTGAACATTGTGTATATGGGAATAAGAATCGGGTAAGATTCCCCTGTGGTGCAACGATGGCAGAAGGAATTTTACAGCTAGTTCACAGTGATTTGTTTGGACCTGTGACGGTTCCATCATTGGGAAAATCTGTGTACTATGTCTCATTTATAGATGACTTCTTGAGGAATACTTGGATATATTTCCTTAGGAAGAAATTTGAAGTCTTTGCCAACTTTAAAGAGTTTAAGTATCTTATTGAGAATCAAACATAGAAAGGAATTAAGGTGTTGAGGAAATATAATTGCGGAGAGTTCTGTGAGAATGAATTTGAATAATTCTATAAGAATTATGGTATAGAGAGGCAAAAGACTACTTCATATACACCTCAGCAGAATGGAGTTGTATAAAGTATGAACATGACGTTGATGACTAGGCCCCCCCTTCGGGGGTTGTAGGGGGGTTCAGAGGCAATGCCCCCTGCAAATGTTTTTTTCCTCGAGAAATATGTCACATTTTTGCCTCATTTTTTTGTGTTGCCTCGAGTTTCATGTCCATTGTTGGGAAGTTTTTCAACACATGGTTTTTGCCAATGGTTTTCTATTTACGGTTAAGGAATTAGGGTTGTTGACTAATCCAATTCATTTGGTTAGGGTTTTGGATGTCCCTGGCTCCTATATGTATATTGTATTGTAAACAATGTATTACTATGAATGAATATATAATATGTTGGTTTTCCCGGTTTTGGTTTCCAGGGGAAAAATCTCTGTGTAATGTGTGTATTTTCCATTGTATCCTTTCTGTTCTTTTATTGAAAATCTATTTGCAGTAAATATTGTATTAGTTTAAAATCTACAAATACTAGGAAATTACTCATCACCTTCTTCATTTTTTCAAATTCGACCTGTGCCTCTTCTGACCATTGGAATACCCCCTTTTTGGTGAGATCTATCAATGGCACTGCCAATTGCAAAAATCCTTTGACAAAGCACCTATAGTAACTACATATCCCAAAGAATCCTTGTAGATCCATGAGTGATTTGGGAGTAGGCCAATCTAAGATGTTCTAAATCTTCTCCTGATGCACTTTTACTCCCTCAACACTAATCATGTGCCCTAGATAGAGGATTTATGTCAACCTGAACTCACATTTTTCTTCCTCGGAAAAAAAGTGATTGCTCCTCCATAATGGTGAGAATCTCATCCAAATGCTACAGGTGTTCTTCCCACATCCAGATGTAGATGAGAATATCGTCAAAGAACACCAGTAAAAACTTCCTCAACTGTTTGTTGAAGATATGGTTCATGCATGACTGAAAGGTAGCTGGTGCATTAGTCAAACCAAAGGGCATGACTAGAAACTCATAGTGCCCACAGTGCCACCTAAATGTTGTTATATGTATATCCTCCTCCCTAACCCGAATCTGGTGGTACCTTGATCACAAATCAACCTTTGATAAATACATTACCCCATGCAGCTCATCTATCATCTCATCAGTCCTAGGTATTAGGTATTGGTTCTTGATGGTATTTTTATTAGCACCTTGTATTTATGCACATCCTCATAGTACCATATTTCTTCTTCACCAGTACAACTGACAAAGCAAAAGGACTAGAACTAGGCTAGATGTGTCCCATATCTAGCAACTCCTTTATGGTCTTCTCTATTTCATCCTTGAATCTCATGGGATTACTGTAGGGAGTGGTGATGATGGGCTTCGACCCCTCTTCTAGCTCAATGACATGCTCAAATCCTTTGTCCGGTGGTCTCCCTACTGGAAATGGTTCAATCACTCTCTCATGCTTTCCTAACAATGCCTAGATATCCACAGGGTAATGTTGTCATTCCTGATATGGCTTCTCCATAGTGATCAAGCACTCTACTATGCAATCCAGGTCCCTGTGTCTGAAAAGAGCCTCCATGCACTGATTAGACACAATCATAGGGGCACATGTTGACACACCTCTCAAGAAAAATCACTACCCATCCTTGTTCTTGTTACACATTATTTTCATCACAACTATGACCATTGATGATGTGCACCTACCATTTTTCATTCGAAGGATTATTGCCTTAATCCTTGAAGAAGATGGAAGAAAAACCTTCCCTAGAGAGATGAAAATATGGAAACTTCCTTTTAAAACCCTAATTCATGAAAGTGTTGCATGTTTCACCATTGAAACATGTGACAACCTTAAAGTGTCGCATGTTTCACCATAGTAGTCTGTGATAATGTCGCATGTTGCTAGTTCATAGGGTGTGACATTGTTCATACAAAGGAAAAAAGAAGAAATTCAAGAAATTTATAGAATAGAAGCTTCGAGGATGAGGTGTCCTCTGATCGGTTTGGATCTCACTCGTATTCCTGATTTGGTGAGATCCTAACCTTCTCATCCCTTCCTTTTCAAATCTATAAAAGGAATCATCTCTCATGAAGAAAGCTAGTTAGTTAATCAATTAATCAATCATGAATGGTGGTTATTCATGGTTTTAGCTTCTGCTTTGTTAAGGTGAATTTTGACATGGATGGGATGGTATCAAATCTATGGTGTCAAAAATCATAGAAGAAAAGGGTGTGTGTTGGAGCAAGGAATCATTGGGAGGGACTTCACAACATCAAAGCTCTGGTTGAAATCTCTTCCATTATTATTAATACAACAATATATGTTCTTTCCCACAAATGCTATCCATTTTAGGTTATCTTTGTTTTATTTATCCTTGATCATTTGAATAGGTTTTATCAAATTATACTTTTGTTTATTTGTCTCTTGTTGGCTTGTGTTTTCTTACAGGTTATCACCCACAAGTCTTAAGACAGTGCTGGAAACTACAACTAGTGAGGACAACCATCGATTAAAAGGTGTGAGCTCTTGATAGCTAGTATTTTTTATTACATAAACCTAGGGAAAGTTATATGTTCTTCCCTATTTTGTTCTAGTCTTAGAGTCTGAGTATAGGGAGATCAGTCCATGCCGACCAATTTTTCTGACAAAAAAATTGGCAACTCCATTGGGGAACAATCTTCCGGATTTGTTCTCCTGGTTTTGCTTTGGCCTTTACCTTGTTTTTGATTGAGTTTAACCTTCTGATTCACTGAGTGATCCAACTTGACTCTCAAACCCGAGACATTCTGGTATTTTTGGAAAAAAAAAAAATCTTTTTCATTTTTTTTTGTGTCACGCTTTCCTTTGAGAGACAGTACTACATTGTCACATTGTGCTGGTCTATATCCCACAACACTGGATATTGTCGCACTGTTTTGCATTACATACTGCAACAGTCCTGTAGAAAAAAATTTACTTGTTTCTCTCTCATCCAATCTCATATTTGGTTTTGGCCTGGTTGTTTGGTTTTCTTATTCAGTATTGATATTGATCCTTGTAGTCTTATGTCTGCCTTTTGGCCATTTTTGTAATTTTTGAGATTTTTATAAAAAATTTCATGGTTGCTTGCTTTGTTTTTAAAAAAAATTCTTGCTTCTGAAAGGGTTATAATATCTTAGCTCTGTCTTTGAGTATATTTCATCATGGCTATTGATTGTTGTTCTAAAAGTATTTATTTTTTGAATACTTCATTTTTCAAAAAGATAGAGATTGCTTGGATTTCTTTTTATTTTAAAGGGACTTGTTTCTCTATTGATGTATTTAGCTCTATATTTGAAATCAAAAGTTTCAATTATTGCATTGCTTCAGTTGGTGGGAAGTTTTAGTTGCTTTGGGAAGAAACATTTTGAGTAGTGAGCATCTTGGTTTAATAAATTTGGGACATTGTGCATCCGGGAATCAATTTTTTTTTCTCCTTCTCGTAATATAGATTTCATCGAAGTGAAACATTGCATTTTCATTTATTTTCATTGTTTAGATTTGGTCAAAACATCATATTATCCACGTTGTTTTCCTTGTGAGTAAACAACAACCATAAAATTAACACGCTAATTAAAATCCTTTTAGAAAATTTTACTTTTCAGTGGTAGCAAACCTACATTAAATTAGTTTTAGGGCTTTGGAATAGGTGTTGAGAATAAATCTCCAAAGATATCAAACAAACATAGAATATTGAGGTAGGGAGAGAAATCCATTTGCTGCATCATTGTCCTGGGAATCCCTTCTCACACAAGGTTCAATCATGAGGTCACATTGGGGCAAACAGAGTAACTAACCCCACTTCGTTGGTCTTGGTGGAGTGCTTTACACATATTACAAACGATGTCGAAAGAGACTTTGGGATCACTTGAGAGGATCAACCCTCTATGGGAGGAACCTCTCAAGGGGATTTTTGGTTACGGACCTACCCTTGCGTGTATACCAGATTGTTGAATGTTTCCCCAGACATTGTTGTTGTAAGTGGTAACCTTAGTGGCCATAATATTTAGAGATTATACACAAGGTGACAATGAAGGGGAAAGTCTTTGTGTTGATTAATTGGGTTGGTTGTCATTGATGTCAACCCTTGAAGCAATTCTGGTAGCCCCAACAATATGGATAAGGGACTTAAGTTTGTTTGATGTATAATCGTATGAAGATTAGTATATTTGTAGGTAAGACTATTCTATATGGACAGTACATGTCATTCCATTTCCGGTGATATGTGTAACGTCACATAACTCCTCACAGTTAGATAGTTATGGCTTTGTGAAGTTGGAGAACCCTCATGAATGATATATCTAGAAGGTCAAAGAAGTCAAATTATTCTAGAAGCCCCTAAAATAAGTTGACTAGTTAAGTGGGTGAAACTAGGAGTTAATCATGGGTTAAGTTGTTGCAATAAGAAAATAATTAAAAATATATTAGTTGCAACTAGAAGTGGAGAGTTTACTATTTGTGGATAAAGTGGTTATAAGTGGTTAAGTTGGTTATAAGGTAACCCCTTGAGAAAGCTACATGGAAGTATAAATAAGAGAGCAAGGTTCTCCTATTAGCAGCTATTGAGCACATTGAATATCTATTATTGTGTAAGGTTATTGAAAGTACTCATTGATACATCTGAAGTTACGCAAGTCTGAGGTAGCATAGAGGGTTGACGACGAAAGTTTTGGAATTGCAAAATATACTGAAAAAACCCTAGTTTTTTAGGTGTACGCAGGCTACAATGGAGAATGGTGCGTACATACATAGGTGGCAATATAACAAGGTGCGTACAATTTGGAAAAGCCATGAAAAATTGAGGAGATGAATATGCCAAGTCTCTATAATCTGAAAGAAAGATCCCATGAAGGTCTACAGTGATCAGGTACAACATATCTATCTACAGGTTCAAAATGTATGTCTTATTTCTATGTGTAGTTGTATTTTGTTGTCTACATGAGATATGGTTATGGGGGTTTGAGGATTTTCCATAGAGAGGTTATTGGTTGTATGGAACTTACTGCATAATCCAGATCTACAGAAATACAATGTTGGTATATTTGATATTTATCATTGGTACATCTTGTTAGTATTGAGGCACATCTTGTGTTTCTTGGCATATGTTTAAGGATTTTTTTGGTTCATGGTTGAGAGCTTTTGGTTGTGAAGTGGTTGTGAGGCTACATATCAGTAAGGTTTTGATGTCTAGTCCATGTGAGGATTATTACACTTGTTCATGATTGTACACACATGTATGGAACATAACTAGAGAGGCATAGATGCATTTGGTTAAGTAATGTATAAGATGATGTATGAATAGGGCACAACTATAGAAAAGATATAGTGACAGGTTGTAGGTTGATGTGACAGAGGTAGCAAAGTGTTTGAAGTTTTAGGAAAGGTGAAAACCCTAGATTTATGAAGGTGTACATAGGATGCATTATAGACAGGTTGCATGCATACATAGGCTGCAATATAGACAAGGCGTGTACATATGCGAGCTACATCATATACAGTTCACGTAACTGTTGGTTTTGTTGGTACATGCTAAGTAAATGTACATATTGATTGCATGCTTTTGGTACAAGTTGGTTATAGGTTGTTGGCTCATATTGGTACAAGTTTACCATGGTATATCTTAGACTAACAATGTGGTAGTGGTTTCATCATTTGACACTTATATTTCAGGGCGGCAGGATGGGGCAAGGATAGCTAGTTGTATTCACCTTCTGGCCATAGTCGGAGAACATAGGCGATTGTAGCCTCCTTCTGGTTGTAGCCATAACATAGGCGATTGTAGCCTCCTTCTGGTTGTAGCCATAAAATTGGGGAGTTGGAGCTTCCCTCAGGTTGTAGCCTGAAAATATAAGGAGTTAGAGCCTCCTTCCAATTGCAACTGGAGAACAAAGGAATTTGGTGCTTCCAATGAATGTAATTCTTAAATACATATAATAAAAAACATTATGTGGTTTTCTCTCGCATTAGGTTTCCACATAAAACTACCGGTGTACTGTGTATGTGTATGATTTTTCATTTTTCATGGTTTATTTACTTTGCACTTGTTGAATGATAATGGTATATTGATCATAAAGATAAATAACACTTACATACTGTGATTAAAAGGATTAAAAAACTCTATTATTGATTCACCCTCCTCTCAGTAATCCAACAATTGGTATCAGAGCAGGTTCCTTCATAAATAAGTTTAACCATTGAAAGGTAGATCATGGAAAGAAACATTATGTAGAAGAATGTGTAAGTTTTAAACCTATGAAGTAAAGAAATGCATATATATTCTTAAGAAAAACAAAAATTAATCAATGGCTCATACACATAGTACACAAAGATTTATACCAGAAACCCTCAACCGGGGAAAACCTTTCTTATATTCATTATATCGAATTTCACCATTCACCATACAATATATACAATGTTTTTAGGTATTTCGTAGATACCAAAACCCTAATCCCTTAATCCAGGATTCATTTAGAAAACCACTAAAAATAGCAAAAAACCGCCAGACACACATGGTTGGATCGTGCCGAATCTAACGCACCCACACACACACATGCAAAGAATATAACACATACCCAACATTCTCCCACTTGTTGTTTTCTTTTCATCCATGGGTCCACATGATTATATATAGTAAAAAATCCAGGGCAACAATGTCCATTGTTACTCTACACCAGGAGAACTTTTCTGTGCTCACAGACTTTGTCAATGAATCTGCAACATTCCTCAAAGTGTCAACCTTTTCCAGTAACACCTTCTTTTACTCAACCATGTCTCTCACAAAGTGATATTGAACATCAATATGCTTTGTCTTCGAATGATAAGTTGGGTTCTTTTCCAGGAAGATTTCACTTTGACTGTCACAATCTAATCTCATTGCTTGTTGTACCAACCCAATACCTGAACACAATCTCTATAACCATACTGATTCCTTGCTTGCATGAGTGGCTGCCATGTATTCAGCTTCTATAGTTGAGAGTGCCACTACAACCTGTCTTTTGCTCATCCAACTGATTACTCCTCCAAATAGGTTAAACACATACCCACTTGTAGATCTTTTGCGATCCAGATCTCCAGCCCAGTCTGCATCAACAAAGCCATGTATTTCCACCACTCTCTCCAATCCTGGTCTCCCTTGGTAGCACAATCCATAATTGGTAGTGCCACGAAAATACTTGAAGACCCTCTTTACTGCTGTCCAATGCTCCTTCCCTGGTTTTGACATAAACCTGCTCAAAACTCCCACTGCATGTGCAATGTATGGTCTAGTACATACCATTGCATACATCAAACTTCCAACTGCACTGGCATACAGAACATGGGACATGTTCTCTTCTTCTTCATGTGTCTTGGGACATTGATCCGCAGATAAATTTACACCTAAAGGAATAGGAACCTTGACCAGCTTACTTCCATGCATATTAAACCTCTGCAATATCGTCTCAACATATTTTCTTTGATTCAACCAGAGTTTCATGTTAGCATGATCTATTTTAATTTCCATTCCCATAATGAAGTTAGCAGAACTAAGATCCTTCATGTCAAATTTGGAGGATAACTGTGATTTCACCTCCTTGATAACATCCATGTTATTTCCTACCAACAACATGTCATCAACATACAACACTACATAAATGAAGTGATTACCAACCTGCTTAGAATATACACAGTAATCAGCCCTGCTTCTCACAAATCCCAATCCAAGGATGTATGTATCAAACTTTTGGTACCACATCCTAGGTGATTGCTTCAGACCATATAGTGACTTCTTTAGCTTACATACCAACTCTTTCTTTCCCTTCACTACAAAGCCTTCTGGTTGCTTCATGTAGATTTATTCTTCCAGATCCCGATGTAGGAATGTTGTCTTCACATCCATCTGTTCCACTTCAAGATCAAAAGCAGCAGCAATAGATAAAATAAATCTAATAGAAGTTAACTTAGCAACAAGAGAAAAAATCTCACCAAAGTCAATTCCCTCTACCCAGGAATAACCTTTTGCTACTAGCCAAGCTTTGTATTTCTCCACTTTTCCTTTTGCATTAAACTTCTTCTTAAACAACCATTTGCTACCAACATATTTTCTTCCAACTGGAAACTCAACTATATCCCATGCCTCATTCTTATCCAAGGCATCCATTTCTTCAACCATGGCCTTCTTCCATAGTTTACTATCCTCTGAATTCANACCAACAACATGTCATCAACATACAACACTACATAAATGAAGTGATTACCAACCTGCTTAGAATATACACAGTAATCAGCCCTGCTTCTCACAAATCCCAATCCAAGGATGTATGTATCAAACTTTTGGTACCACATCCTAGGTGATTGCTTCAGACCATATAGTGACTTC
Source organism: Picea sitchensis (assembly GCA_010110895.2). NCBI lineage: Eukaryota > Viridiplantae > Streptophyta > Pinopsida > Pinales > Pinaceae > Picea > Picea sitchensis. The sequence goes on from SNQJ01S0154758.1 coordinate 14,189, forward strand.
TTTAGCTTACATACCAACTCTTTCTTTCCCTTCACTACAAAGCCTTCTGGTTGCTTCATGTAGATTTATTCTTCCAGATCCCGATGTAGGAATGTTGTCTTCACATCCATCTGTTCCACTTCAAGATCAAAAGCAGCAGCAATAGATAAAATAAATCTAATAGAAGTTAACTTAGCAACAAGAGAAAAAATCTCACCAAAGTCAATTCCCTCTACCCAGGAATAACCTTTTGCTACTAGCCAAGCTTTGTATTTCTCCACTTTTCCTTTTGCATTAAACTTCTTCTTAAACAACCATTTGCTACCAACATATTTTCTTCCAACTGGAAACTCAACTATATCCCATGCCTCATTCTTATCCAAGGCATCCATTTCTTCAACCATGGCCTTCTTCCATAGTTTACTATCCTCTGAATTCACTGTTTCCCTGACAGTTCTGGGATCATCATCAGTAATAGATAAAGAAAAATTGGAATGAAAATCAGGTGGACTATACCTTTCTGGTTTCCTTCTTTCTCTCACTGATCTCCTCAATATTGGGGTATGAGATTCTTCTTCTTCTTTTGTTGCTTCATCTTCTTCAGATGATTAAGATTTTGCATCATCCAACTCTAGCTCTATTTTCTCAGGTTCTTATGGCCTTGATAGGAATTCTTGTTTGGAAACATCTTTTACCTCTCCGAAAACAACATCTCGACTGTAAACAGTCTTTTTGGTTTCTGGGTTCCAAAGATTATAACATTTCACACCATCTTTATAACCAATAAAGATACACTTTTCAGCCTTTTTATCCAACTTACTCCTATTTTCCTTTGGAACATGTACATAAGCATCACAACTAAACACTCTAAGATGTTCAAGAGAGGGTTTCTTTCCAGTCCATACCTCATGTGGTTTTTTATCATCCAACATTGATGAGGGTGATCGATTGACCAGGTAACATGTTGTACCCACTGCCTCTGCCCAGAATTCTTGTCCTAACTCAGCACCGCTGAGCATGCTTCTTGCTTTTTCCATCAATCATGTTCATCCTTTCTGCAAATCCATTCTGCTGAGGAGTGTATAGAGTAGTCTTCTGCCTTGCTATACCACACTTCTTACAGAATTCTTCGAATTCATTTCCGCAAAATTCTCCACCATTATCTGTTCTCAATACCTTTATTTTCTTCTCTGACTGATTTTATACCAGAGCCTTAAAATCTTTAAATTTATCAAATACCTTAGATTTCTTTCTAAGAAAATAAATCCATGTTTTCCTTGAGAAATAATCCATGAATGAAACATAATACACAGACTTACCTAGTGATGGATCAAGCACGGTTCCAAACACATCACTGTGTATCAACTCTAAGATCCCCTTTTCTCTTGTAGCACAAGATGGGAATCTTACTCGATTATGTTTACCATATATGCAATGTTCACATAAATCAAAATCCAGAGTGCAATTATCCATACCTTCAACCATACGTTTACCGTGTAGTGTTTGAAGGTCCTTTTCTCCAAGATGCCTCAGTCTTTGATGCCACAACATGGTCTTCTTTTTTGGGACAATATTGATCTTGTCTCGTTCATTTCTCCACTCAGGGACAACATAACTGTTACACCCATTAGTATAATAATTTCCCAACAAATTTTACAGATTTCCACACCGAACTCCCCTCATCAACACCATTGCTCCTCATACCATCTTGCAAGTGTTCTTTCCAAATACAGTATTCACTCCTGCATCATCCAACTTGCTTATAGATATTAGGCTCCTGGCTAGTTTTGTAATGTGAAGAACCCCAGCGAGTGCTCTAATCCTTCCATATTTTAGCAACAACTTAACCCTTCCACGTCCCATGATTTTTGTTGTCGAGTCATCTCCTAGAAATACATCACCACCATCATATGTTTCATATTCAGAGAACCACTCCCTGTGAGGAGTCATGTGGTATGACACACCTGAGTCAATCAACCATACATCATGGTCTACATGTGTACCTATAGATGCCAGGTAAACATCACCTCCTTCTTCAGTGGAGGTGTTTTCCTCTGTGGAATAGGTACTATCAAATCCCTTTGGTTTTTCAACCTTCTTAGACTTGCAATATTTCTTATAATGCCCTATTTTACCACACTTCCAGCATTTCCTCAAAGATTTTCCTAGAGACTTAGATCTACCTGTAGATTTAGATCTCCCCCCGAAGACTTACCAAGATTCTTGTCTTGGGTACGACCTCTTACAAATAAATCATCTCTGTTATGACCATCCATGCTTTTCCACCTCATCTCTTCAGATAACAAGGATGCAACTACATCATCATACTTCAATGTAGATTGAGTGGTACTACCTATTTCTACAACCAGATTATCCCAAGATTCTGGCAAAGAACATAACAAAGTAATACACTTATCTTCTTTTGCAATCGTAATATTAACAAAGACAAGTTCACTTACTAGAGTATTAAAGGCATTTAGATGTTCTATCACAGAATATCCATCTTCCATCCTAAGATGATACAACTTCTTTCGAAGAAACAACTTGTTTACCAGGGACTTTGATTGATACAAATTACCCAACTTATCCCATAGTTCCTTGGCTGTAGATTCTCTTAAGACATTCAACAACACCAAATCTGCCAGACAGAGTCGAATAGTACTCCTTTCTCTTCTATCCAACTTCTCCCAATATTCCTTCGACATACCAGTAGGTGGTGTACTAGTAGCATGTGTGCTAGTAGACGGTGTACCAGTAGGTTGTGTACCAAGATCCACAATGATCCATTGTTCTTTGTATACAAGAAGGTCCTCCATCTTGAGCTTCCATGGCTCAAAGTTTTTACCGTTGAACTTCTCTATCTCGATTCTAGAGGAGCTCGTCATTCCTCTTTCTACACTCAAATAAACATTGCAAAAGCTCCCACTAAACATAGGTTTATCACAGACCCAAGATAAAATTGATCTATCAAGACCGAGCCAAACCCTCAGCAACAAAGGCATCCCTCTGAAGCCAAAAAGGAGCTCTGATACCACATGTAAGTTTTAAACCTGTGAAGTAAAGCAATGCATATAGATTCTTAAGCAAAACAAAAATTAATCAATGGCTCATACACATAGTACATAGAGATTTATACCGGAAACCCTCAACCAGGGAAAACCTTTCTTATATTCATTATATCGAATTTCACCATTCACCATACAATATATACAATGTTTTTAGGTATTCCATAGATACAAAAACCCTAATCCCTCAATCCGGGATTAATTTAGAAAACCGCCCAAAAACAAATTTTAGGGCGCTGCCCCAAACGTTGCATGTAACCAGGGGGGGCCATACCTACCCCCCCCTGGGACCCCCCTAGGAAGCACCTGGCGCACACGACACAAAGAGAACTACTACAAGGGATCAAAAAACGCAGTTGTCAAATCTGACGCGCCCACACACACACATGCAAAGAATATAACACATACCCAACATAATGGAATACCACAATTTGATGGACATAACTATGTATTCTGGAGCAGAAGGATGAAAACATATGTACAAGCACATGGATTTGAGGTTTGTAAATCAATTGTAGATGGATATAAAGAACTCGTCATTCCTCCAATAAATTAGAATGGAAGGAAACTCAGTCTAAATAATTCAAAAGCCAAAAATGCTCTTCTGAATAGTCTTGGTGATTTAGTATATAGAAAAGTTATGCATTGCATCTCTACAAAGGAGATTTGGGCCAAACTTTAGAATGTTTATGAAGGAGATGAAAAAATCAAGGAAGCAAATATTCAATCTTATAAAGGTCAATTTAAGCAGTTGAAGATGAAGGAAGATGGGAATATTGCATCTTACTTATTCCGAGTTGATGAAACATTGAATGCAATCAGAGGATTGGGAAAAGAATTGAATGAATATATAATTGTTCAAAAGGTACTAAGATCTCTTCCAATGAGATTTTATCCTAAGATCTCATCACTCGAAGAAATAATAGATATGGATTCCATAAGCATGGATGAACTACATGGAATTTTCACAGTTTATTAAATGAGAACCAAACAAGAGAATCCAATTACAAAAGAAGTAGCATTCAAAGCATCCAAGAAGTCAAAGAAAAAGGGAAATCAAAAGGCAAAATATAGTAGCATCAATGACATCTCAGAAGACGATGAAGAAGTAGCCAACTTCGTCAGAAGACTGGAAAAGGGAACCGACAACAGATATAGAGGTAAGCATCCATTGATTTTTTTTAATTATGATGGTATTGGTCGTTTTTCTAACAAATGTCATAATAAAAATAAAAGAAATGAAATGAAGAAGATGATTCAAATAGAAAACAAATATACAAAGGAAAAAGAACCAAAAAGAAAGCCTTCAAGAAAAAATTTTGCACCAAAGAAGACAACTCCTCATCAAATGAAGATGAAGTCAGTGAAAGTGAAACAGAAAGAGTTATATTCATGGAAGTAGAAGAATCTGATAAAGAAGGAACTAAAGAGGAATATGAAGAGGAAAAAATTGACTACAAAGAAGAACTGTTGAGTGCTATAGAAGTTATAAAAAGATCAAAGAAGAAAAAAAAGTCACTACAGGAGGAACTAAAAAGAAAAGAGGAAACGCAAAATTCCAACTATGAAGAACTAGAACAAATGGTCACTAAGGTAAAAATTCAAGTTGAAGAAGAAAAAAAAATTGAAGAATAACTCAAGGAAAGGTTAGAAGAAAGAGACATGATCATTGGAAATTTGGAAGCAGATATTTTCACATTGAGAAAAGATCTTCAAAAGAAAAACATGCAAAATAGTTCTAAAATTTTGGATAACATTATTAACAATCAAAGACCAAATCATGACAATTCCGGACTTGGATACAATCAGACAAAAAATGGATCGAGATCCAAAACACCAGATCAAGAAACACATCCAAGAAGCTACGCAGAGATAGTCATAGGAGACAAGAAGTTTTACAAGGAAGATCATAGGGAAACTCCTCCACCTAGAAGATTCAGATTTCAGAATCAACGACAGTCAGAAACAAATAGGCCTCAAGAAGAAGGATTCAAAAGAGTAACTCATTTCAGAAGATCTTCAACTCCCAGGTTTCAAACTATATTTTTTAGTTTATTTTATTCATGTAATAATTTTGGACATAAAGTTGTAAATTGCAGAGAAAATAGCAGAAACATAAATAAGTATGAAAGTCATGCACATAATGGTTATCCAAGAAGGTCTAGTGAAACACAGAGAAGAAACTACAACATATTTGAGTCTTTGAGCACTGAAGTGGAATGTTACAAGTGAAACAACTATGGACACATATCCAAAGATTGTAGAATGGTAGTCCCTATTAGAGAATCACAACATAATAACAACAGTAACAAACAAGAACCTTAGTAGAGAATATGGATAAGAAAGTAGAATCAGTATAACAATGAAGAGTACACACTTTCTCTACAAGGTAAACACAAGAAACATGGTTGGTATGTTGATAGTGGCTGCTCAAAGCACATGAAATGTGATGAGGAAAGGTTTCTAACCTTGATAAAGGAAATAGATGGATCAATCTCCTTTGGAAATGACGACTCAACTAGAATCATTGGAAGAGGTACAATTATAATTGGAAACAAGGATACCAATGCATAAAATGTTATACTAATGGAAGATATGAAACATAATATTCTAAGTGTAAGTCAGATGTGTGACCAAGGTCATAAACTTGTGTTTGATTCACAGAAGTGCGAGATACGAAAAGTAGGTTCAAGAATATTGGTTGCAACAATTGTAAGAACTTCAAGCAAAATATATGTATCAAGTGAAATTGGAAATGAAAAGTGTTGTCTAGGAAAGGAAGATGAAGTTTGGCTATGAAACAAAATAATGGGTTACATAAACTTTGAAAACCTTGTCAAAGTCAACAAAAAGGAAGCAGTCAGAGAAATGCCCTAGATCACGAAGCCAACCAACAACTTATGCAAGCATTTTCAACAAGGAAAGAAAACAAAGACCATATTCAAATCAAAGAAATACTCCACAATAAGACCGATGGAAATTGTCCATACTGATCTAGGTGGACCAACTAGAACAAACGGTTTAAAAGGTGAGCAATATTTTATGTTATTGGTTGATGATTATACAAGGATGACTGCAGTTTGTTTTCTCAAAAGAAGTCAAAAGAATTTGAAAACTTCAAGGTATACAAGGAAATGGTTGAAAATGAAATGGATTCAAAAATCAAATGTTTGAAATCTGATAATGGAGGAGATTTTACTTCAAAGGAATTTATGGATTTATGCAGCAAGCATGGAATAAAAATGCAATTCTTCGTTGCTAGGACACCTCAACATAAGGGAGTTGTCGAAAGGAAGAATGAGACTATACAAGAAATTGCTCGAACAATGTTAATGGATTCTAAGTTGACAAATGTATTTTGGACACATGCATTGCATACAACAATTCACATTCAAAATAGAGTAATGCTCAGAAACAACAGTGATAAAACTCCCTATGAACTATGGAAAGGAATACCAGCGAATGTGAAGCACTTCAAATTTTTTGGAAGAAAATGATACATCAAAAGAGAATATGGAATAATGGGAAAGTTTGATTCTCGTGTGGATAAAGGAATACTTGTTGGATACTTGAGCACAAGGAAAACATACAATTTTTTTTAATCTAAGCCTCAACAAAGTTGTGGAAAGAATCAATGTGACGGTTGATGAGACATGTAGACAAAAAATAAAGGAAGAAGAAAAGGAGTCAGTGGAACAAGTTTATGAAGAAGAAGCAAAGGATGAATTATGGATAAAGGCCATAGATGAAGAGTTGGATCAGATAGAGAAGAATGAAACTTGGGAATTGGTTCCAAGACCAAGGTACAAGAATGTGACCGACACAAAGTTGGTCTTTAGAAATAAATTGAATGAATATGGACATGTTACCATGAACAAAGATAGATTGGTATGCAAAGGATATGCACAGGTTGAAGGTATCGAATTTGAAGAGACGTTTGACCCAATTACTAGAATGGAAGCAATCAGATTGATCCTAGCTTATACATGATCCAAGAATATTAAAGTGTATCAGATGGATGTGAAATCAACCTTTCTGAATGGGGAACTAGAATAAAAAGTCTACATTGAACAACCAGAAGGATTTCATTTGTTCAAAGAATGAATATTATGTTTGCAAGTTGAATAAGGCCTTGTATGGTCTAAAACAACCCCCCAAAGCATGGTATTCTATACTGGATAGATATCTACAACAACAAGGGTTTAGAAAAGGAAATGCAGAAAACAACCTCTACATCAAGGTAACTCAAGATAGTATTTTATTAATTGAAGTTTATGTTGATGATATTATTTTTGGAAGTGAAGATGACAGGTTGAGACAGAAATTTGCAAAGGATATGCAAAATGAATTTGAAATGTCCTTAATTAGAGAACTATCCTTCTTTCTGGGTCTTCAAATATGTTAAAGCAACCAAGGAATTTTTATTTCTCAAACCAAGTATATCAGAGAAATGATAAAGAGGTTCAGAATGGAAGATTGCAAAACAGTCAATACTCCTATGAAAACCGATTGCAAGTTAAGTAAAGATGATGATTCAAAGTCTACAGATAAAAGGAAATACAGGTCAATGACTGGCATCTTACTCTATGTGACAACATTCAGACTAGATGTAATGCATGCAGTTATAAAGGTGGCATGATTTCAAGCAACACCAAAGGAATCACATGTTCTAGTAGTAAAGAGGATATTCATATATCTCAAGGGTACAAAAGAATTTGGATTATGGTATCCAAAAGGAAAGGATCTATAACTTATTGCATACACAGATGCATATTAGGCAGGTTGCATTGATGACCGAAGAAGTACAAGTGGAGCATCGTTCTACTTGGGTGAGTGTTTGGTATCTTGGCTAAGCAAGAAAAAATCATCAATATCATTATCTACAGCCGAAGCAAAGTATATTGCAACAACAACATGTTGTACACAAGTTCTATGGATGAAACAAACTTTGACAGATATACAGGTTGAGTGTGATGAGCCCATTCTCATACATTGTGATAATATAAGTGCCATCAATATCTCAAAGAATCTTGTGATGCACTCCAAGACGAAGCACATTCCAATCAAGTAACACTTTCTACGGGAACAGGTTGCAAAGAGGCACATCAGAGTTGAATATGTGGGCACAAAAGAATAGGTTTCAAATATCTTTACAAAACCGCTTCCAAGGGAATATCTTGAGTATATTTGACAGAGACTTGGAGTAATTTCTACTCCAAAATGAATGCTTTTGAATGATTATCTTATATGTCTTATATGTAGATGAGGAAGAAACATAAAGAGGACAATTCAGTTAGGGGGAGCAACCTCGATGTGTAG
>SNQJ01S0154761.1:0-22551 GCA_010110895.2 Picea sitchensis
AGATCAATATTAAATCTTGATCATTGATTTCGGTGTGCATATATCAAGATCAAAATGCATGCCCAACTTTTGTAGCCTCTAAGATGAACCTATACTTAGGAAACTTCTTAAGTGATTTTTCTCAGGATCATTGACTCTTGGATTCGCGGAGTCATATCTCTTCTACAGTGCCATCACAATGCATGTCCAACTTACATATCCTCCAAGATGAACCTATACTTAGAAAAAATATTAAGTGATTTTTCTCGGGCTCGCGCACTCATGTCTCTTATATGGTATCAACAAAATGCACCCCCAAATTACATTACCTCCATAATGAACCATACTTGGACTTTTATTTAAATGATATAGATATAATATCATACTTTGCCATTTTTGGTTGCCATGTGATCTAAAATCTAAGCCGTCTCATCATGATTTCATTTTGATCCAACGATCAACATCATTTCTTCGTTCTTTGTCGTCCAAATATTGATCTTATTTTGATCCAAAGATCAACATTGTTCTTCTTTCTTTATCATCCGATCATGATTTTATTTTGATCCAACAATCAACATTGTTCTTCGTTCTTTATTGTTGATTCCTGCAACTGGTATAGCCAGATACTTGTCTCCAATGATCGTCGAAGTGTCGAAGTTCCAAAGTCTGATTGGATTTGCTCTACAATTGAGGATTGTCCCTCCCGATATGATGGTTGGGACTTAATTTCTCCCAACCTCTAGTTCCACCTCAATCTGACGATCCTGGATTGTCTCGAAAACTACATCAACAGATGGAATTCTTCTTGAACCCCTCTGGATTCTGCGCGATCTCTTCAACACTATTTATCCTGAGATTTTCTTTCCTCCTGTACGTTCTTCTGCATTGATCCACTTGAGAGATATTATTCATGATCTGGTAATTTGAGGGACTACTTTGTTCCTTCCTTGTCATCAAATTCATCAACATATATCTATCCATGTTTGATTTAGTTTTCCATCAATGACAATACACAATCAATAATTCCAACAATCTCTCCCTTTGGCATTGAGGGAAACATATTTGTAAAACAAATTAGTTTGTACCTTTTCTCCCCCTATCATTGATCTTATATTCAAATTTGGAAATCGGATTTGTTTTACTGCTTTTCTCCCCCCTTTGACATCAATGACAAAGAGTGAAACGCTTACTGCTTCTCTCCCCCTATGAATGTGTATTTTGTATTATTTTGATTCCTTTGAGCTGACTTGTTTTTCTCTTTATCTCTCCTCCTTTGACATCAATAACAAAATGGTTTGTTTATTTTCTCCTCCTAAGGTTATAATCCCCCTAAATTTATACTACCCTTGTCCAAGTGCTTCTTTTCTAATGAATTTTAAATGGAGATTATGCTTGTTGTTTTTGGATTTTGTTTTATTGTATATCTCCATCTTGAACATCAATGTAGAAGGAAACTTCCCTTCTTGTATTCTGCAATTCCCCTTGTCAACAATTCTTCCCCTTTGAATACTAATCAAGTCTTTTCAATATAAACTAGACCCTTTCATGTCTTGTTGTACTGCTTCCTCAAATACTTAAGACATGCTTTAGTTTGACATGAAACTTAAGCTATAATCTTCTTATAATGAGGCTGATGTAGCTATTCAAACCATGATTTTTCACAATAACCTCTTGCAATTCTAGTTCTTTGATACCAAGATTTCTTGTTGCTCTTTGTCGTTAATTAATTTTCCCTGTTCATGCTTTGTCTTTATATGTTTTGAACTCCTCTACTTATTTCCTCTTTATATTTTTATTTACAACTTTTGTTAAGGGAAAATTGAGTAGATCATCAAAGTAAAATTGAAAACTCCTCAAGTTATTCATCGCTCAATCCTACTAGTGAATCTGTATTTGAGAGTTCATCAACATTACTGTTTCGTGAAATAGAATTTTTTTCATCTTCTTTAGAATTTTATTTTGTCATTTTCCATTTGTTGGCTAATGGATAATTTATTTGCATAATATTATCAAGATCTGCACTTTTTTCATGTTCTTCTTTAGGAATGATCCTTTCTTGATCTTGTTCCACTTTATATGCACAACTTTGATCTTCATATTCCTTATTAGGCACTGCACCCATCATTTTCTTATCAATCTCGGGTGCTATATTTTCATCATATTTCTTGTTTTTCATTTCAAATTTTCTTCTCCAAATATTTCCATGAGGCACTCTAATTGTTGGACCTTTTGTTTTTGAATTTTCCTTTTGATATTTGTTATCTCCTCTTTTCTTCCAAACTTCATTAGATTTTCTTCCTGAATTTTATGGATTATTCCTTATGGGTTGACTTCTTGATTTTATGCAGTCTTGGGATTTGTGGCCAAACCTATCACAGTTGTAACATCTCATTGTATGAAAAAACTTTTTTGTGTGGTTAAACCTATCACAGTTGTAACATCTCATTGTATGACAAAAATTTGTTGTGTGGCCAACATAGTTGTATCTCCAACATCTCATTAAGTTATTGGACCTTCCTGAATCTCTCCTTTCAATAATTTTGCATTCCAATTCTTTATGACCAAAGTTATGACAAGAAAAACAATAACCATTGAAGGTGTTTCCATACCTGGGTCTGTTTTGACATGAGAAGTATGTCTTTTGATATGTTTCTTGGTTTTGATTTTTATGGCTTCCTTCTTTAACAAAGTTTTGAGCTTGTATTTGGTCTATGACTGCACTTTTTCCTTTTGAGGAGGATGATCCGTTCTTATGTTTGGGAATGGGGTTCCACTTACCACCTTTCTCTTTCTTATTGTACCCAAGACCAATTTTGTCATTGGATGATCTTTGAATTTTCTAGATCCTATCCAGGATAACTTTGTTCTGGAATTTGATAGTTGCATTTTTCTTTTCATTCTTCTTTTTGAGGTTGACAACTTCCAATTCCAACATGTGACATGATTCTTTCTTTTTAGTCAACTAGATCTTTGGGGCTTCTTCAATTTCCTTATTTTCCTCAGCTTGAGTCTTTATACTAATGACCATTTCGTTTGTCTCTTTTAATACTTTTCTTCTTTTATTGGGCTTGTCACATGTCTTCAAATATTTCACTACTTTTATTAGATCAACAACTTCAATCTTCAATATTTTGATCTCTTCTTCTTTATCTTCTAGCTGAATTTTTTGTTCATGTTTTTCATGGTTATTTATGTTAGATTGATTCAAATGTTGATGTAGAAACACATATTTATTGTGAAGTTTATCCAACTCTTCTAGAGTGCACATAACTGTGTATTAAAGATGGTCAATAACATCCATGGGAATTTTAATATATAAACTATTTTCTGGTGCCATATGAATTTCTTCTAATGCAATTAGAACATCATTCTTAAGATTCAGTAGTTTTTCTTCAGTGATTACTGAGGTATGCATCAATTCCTTGATGGAGGTGTCTTCTTTTGTGTTTTGTACTTTAATATGATAGGAGTTGTCTTCTTCTGTGTTATGTTCTTTAATATGATAGGAATTCTCTTCTTCTGTGTTCTATTCTACAATATGATAGGAATTATCTTCTTCTGTGTTATGTTCTTTAATCTAATAGGAATTATCTTCTTCTATTTTTTGTTCTATAATATGATAGGTATTCTCTTCTTCTGTGTTCTGTTCTTTAATCTTATAGGAATTCTCTTCTTTTGTGTTATGTTCTTTAATCTGATAGGGATTCTCCAGTTGGAGCCATAATACTTTAGCAGAGGTGAAGTGTCCCATCTTTTCTTTGATTTGGTCTGAAAATCCATTCTGGAATACTTTTATTGTCATTGAATTGTTTCTCTTTGCTTCTTTTGTAGTTTTGGATTTGTTCTTTGAGGTACTTAATGTTATGATATTTAGACACTTACGAGTTAGTTAAGATATACTTGGTCTAATGTGTCGTTAGGTAAATGTGTGTTTCTTTAGTATGCATTAGTATGCATTTGTAGTTAGGAAATCCGACAGTGACAATATGTTCTCTACATAGAGTGAGTCGACGGTTCATATTATCTTCGATCTTAACGGCTAAATTGATCCATGAATTAACACCTGATTGGTCCATGATCTCTATTTAAAGAGAATGGAGGGTCATTTTCCAATGATCGATTGTGAGAAACGTTGTTGTAAAATCTCTCTGTAATCTTTTTCTTTTACATTAATAAACTACTCCAAGTGGCCACGTTGGTTGGGGCCGTGGATGTTTCCCCGTACAGGTTTTACCACGTCAAAACATTAGTGTGTTGATATTTTATCTGGTTGTGTGAGTGGTTACTGAATTTTTTCATCCTTTGTTGGAATACCAATGTATTCAAACATGGTATCAGAGCCTGCTTGAATACTCACCCCTATTGTAGATCGAGATCGTGAAGCCGAATTGCCTCTTCTATGGTTAATACCATTACCACAAATTTATGGGCTAATGGGACTATTCCATTGTGTCTGAAGCACTCATTTCAGTTAGGAACACTTTTTGTTTCACTCGAAAGGTTTATGTTTACCCAAGATACGACCATTTCAGTCATATTCGGAGGTACAAAGCCTGAATACACCCTTTTTAATTTGTTGTGGAGTATTATTTCGGCTTTATATTGTTTGTCTCTGGGTTGCTACTCTTTTATATTTGCATATTCTCTTTTCCCCATGCCTCGTGTGATCTCAGAAAATCAGAAACAAATAGAAAAAGGTTCTAGATATTATTTTTGGGATTAACTGCGTAGTGGAAGTCATTAATCTATGACCCATATTCATGACTTACACTACGTAGTTAATCCCAAAAATAATATCTAATATCTTGCACTGCGGAAGCCCCTATATGCTTAAATAATAAGAGTCAAGGGAGCTCTAGCGGGTAGTTCATAGGCACAATACTTGCCAAGGTTTTACAAATGGGGTAGAAGGCTAAGTGGGCTTGATTGTGGGAAAAATCCCTGATTAGATGCGCTTGAGCTGTTGGCTATGTGTTGCCTATTCTTTGCGGGTGAGTGTCACGGCCTGTATTTGGTGAAGCGAGGGTAAGAGGAAGTGCGGTAGCCCGAAAATTTTTGGGCGACGTATTTTGTTTGGTTCGGACACGACATATTTTGCCCGGGCGACATATTTCTGGGACGACATATTTCGGGACCACATGATATTGAATGGTTTTGGGCACATGGTTTTGTCGATGGTTTCTATTTCGGTTAAAGGAATTAGGGTTTGGACTAATCGAGGTCATTGGGTTAGGATTTTGGATGCGGCCCGGCTCACTATATGTATATTGTATTGTAAACAATGCAACACGAATTGTATGAATATATATATATTTTGGTTTTCTGGTTTGGGTTTCGAGGTGAAAGAAAATCTTTGTGTAATGTTTGTATTTTTCATTTTATATTTTATACGTTTCTTTTGGATATGGAGTTTGCGGTAGATATTGGCCTACGAGGTTAGAATTCTACAAGGAGCGGAGAAGTCACGGGATGGTGACCACAGAGTCTGGTTGCATTTTACTGAAGCCACCAGTGAGGTGATGATTGATGCCCTGTGATTCATTTCGCTAGATTCAATCCCATTTCTTCACTATGAACATCACTGATGCAATGAGTGCTAAGTGGACTATTCAAATCATGGTGGTGGTTGCGACTAATACTCACAATTGAATATGGGTCATAGATTATTGACTTACACTCTGCCTTGATTAATCCCAAAATAATATCTAATATCTTACGCTGTGAAAGCCCTATATTCTTAAATAATAAGAGTCAAGAGGCTCTAATTGAGTAGTTCATAAGGCACAATATACTTATAAGGTTTTCAAATGGGGTAGCAAGATAAACATGGAGCTTGATTGTGGAAACTCCCTGGATTAAGCGCTTAGGCGAAATACCAGGATGGGTGACCACCTTTGAAGTCCTAGTTACCGGGTGCAAAAACCGGAAGTGATGATTGATGCTATGCGATTCATTTCATTGGATTCAATCCCATTTCTTCACCGTCGTAAGCATCACCAAATGCAATGAGTGCTAAGTGGACTATTCAAATCTTGAGAATTATTGGTGGGTTGAGGCTAATACTCATGAATATGGGTCATAAGATTAATGACTTACTCTGCCAGTTAATCCCAAAAATAATATCTAATATCTTGCCTTGCGGAAGCCCCTATATGGCAAAGAAAAAAGGTTCATTTCGGTAAACCAACCAAAATCTAACCCTTGTTGTCATCAAAAGTGAAAAGAATTTTTTTCTTGTGTGAAAAATTTTGAACGCATGCTCTCCGAGGTCATCTTCAACAACAACAATCTTCCTTCTAAACAATACAATATGTTTTGCTATCTCAATTGGTTAAAAGTTGCCTTATCAAGTAGAGGTCTTGAGTTCAGTCTATTTTTTGTTACTTTTTTGAAAAGTTCATGGTAATCCATATTAAAGTGTATTTCCTCCAAGTATAAAATATGAATCACTAGAAGTAGTTTAATATTTTATTTAAAGTTATTTGTTTTATGCAACTTTCTTTTTATAAAGTAACTTCATTGTAAAGTAATTTTTAAAGTTATTTGTTTTGCATGCAACTTTCTTTTATAAAGTAACTTCATTGTAAAAGTAATCCCCACTTCTTTTTATAAAAGTGGGTCACTTCATAAAACAACTTGTTTGTAAAAGTGAGGGCATAACTTTCACATTCAAATTCCGTTTTCAGTGCCATTTTTTTTAAACCGCCTAATTTTTCGATATCTTTCCATCCATATCATTAGTTTCAGTTTTTAAATCCATACTATCTACATATTCAATATGGATTCTTCCAGTGATCTTTTGCTTACCAACGCCAATTACTTTCAATGGAAATTTCATATGGAGGAATTATTAAGAAGTAAATGCTTGTACCGGATTACCTTGGAAAAAAAAAAGAATCCACTGATGATGAAAATAAATTCAAATGGGCCAATAGGAATGACGAAACATGTGGACTGATAGGAATGTCCATCTCTCATGATTTAAGGTTCCACCTTCAAGAAATTGATGACCTCGATGAATCTTGGGAAAAACTTGAATCTACGTTTGGTAAACACAATATTATTCGAGCAAATCAGTTAGAAAATCAGATATTGTCTTTAATTATAAATTATTTTCTTGCATTGAAGACTATATATCTAAGTTTAAAACACTTAGAATTTTATGTGAAGAGTACAGCATAAAGCTAGAGGAAGAGTGTTGCATCTATTTTATTCTTTCTAAGATAGGTAGTGCATATTTTGTGTTTGTGTCTACCTTTTATGCCATGAAAAAGGCTCTAGAGAAATATTATCAAAACCCCACTCTTGATTCCTTTTGTGATTCTTTTATTAGAGAACAAGATAAGCTTGTACAACTTGGAGTGATCAACACTACAGGTACCTCCAACAAATCCTTAGTCGCCCAACAAAAAGATAAACCCAAGAATCCGAAGAGGAAACATCCTCACCACAACAACAAGCAAAACAAGGGTCCCAAACTCACTCACCAGCTTCATCTCCTAATGGTTACAAAGGAGAAATATCTAAAAATAAGAAGACTGATAGACATTGCAACTTTTGTGGGAAAAATGGTCATGATGAGTCCAAATGTTTCAATAAGATGACATATTTAGAAGCAATGATGAAGAAACAAAACATTAGTATTGATTCTACTAATTATTCTTGTTAGCACTAAGAGTCACTCTCAGACTGCTAGAGGATAATCCCATTACCCATCAAATAGATTTGTAATGGTAAATGTAACAACAAGTGTGTTTTTGAAAGGTGGGAGGGAGCTAATAAAAACTGTTCATCAATGAACAATGATGCCTACATCAGACCATATTCCCACAGAGAAAGTCTAATCCAAATCTGAAGCAATCACTAGGCTAGACAGGCGTTATGAAATGCCTAACGAGGTGATTTTGGAAGCAATCACTAGGCCAGACAAACCTTGGGATGATCTTCACCATAAATATTATTTCTTACTCGAATTGAAGAGAATAAAGGCAGGAGAATTCATTACGACCATGAATGGAGATGCCCCTTGTCTTGTTAACTCTCTGGCCACACACAAAATATAAGTCGAGGGAAACATGGAAAAGTTAAAATCCAAAACTTACACGAGATCACAACTTACCTCGATGCTAAGCCTATCCAAAATAAGCTTCGCCCAATCAATCCTCACAAGGCAGTGATGATCAAGGTTGAGGTAGAGAAAATCATCAAGGATAGTTTCATATATCCTATGCAATCGATGTCGAATCCTATTCCTGTCAACAAAAAGAAAGGTATGATCCACATGTGTATTGAATTTCGTGACCTGAACAAAGCTTGCCCAAAAGATAATTTTCCAACCCCATTCATTGACCATATTGGTGATGAATGTGCGGGTTGTGAGGTCTTTTATTTTATGGATAGTTTTTCTGGGTATAACCAGATTCATATCAAGCCCGAGGACCAACATAAAATGAAATTTATTTGTCCTTGGGGTACATTCACGTACATAAAAATGCCTTTTGGCCTTAAGAATGTTGGAGCCACTTTTCAGTGGGCCATGTCATTTTCTTTCCACAACCTCAAATACATAGTCGAGGTGCATCTTGATGATACAACATCACATTCTCATAAGAGATTCGATCATCCCACCCATTTACGACTTATCTTTGAGAGGTGTCACTACTATCAGATTCGCCTGAATCCAAATAAGTATAGTTTTTGTGTAACATAGGGGCACTTGTTAGGTTTTATCATGTCAACTAAAGGGATCATGGTTGATCCTCTGAATATTCAGACAATAGTTCAATTGCCTCCCCCGCATACAATCCCCCAACTTCAAAGTCTATAGAGGAAAGTTAAGTTTCTTCGGATTTTTGTTGCCAACTATGCCAAGATTACTAAAGGGTTTATGTGTCTCTTGAAAAAAGGGGTCCCATTATGTTGGGATGAAGCGGCTCAATGCTCTTTCGAAGTGTTGAAACGTGATCTGAGGTCTGCCCCTCTGCTCAATCCTCCAGATTATGGAAAGGATTTCTTGTTGTATTTGGCTGCCGAAGAGTCTACTATTGGTATGGTCTTGGTCTAAGAGGATGACGTGCTCGAAGAGCATGTTATCTACTATCTTAGACAAGGCTTGGTAGGACTGGAACTCAACTACACACATGTTGAGAAAATTTCTTTGGTAGATGTTCATGATGTCCAATTTTTCCTTCATTACATGTTACTTCGCAAAACCACTATCATATCTGTCATGAACCCTTTTCAATATGTGTTAACACGACGAGTCATCGGTGGGAAAATCATCCGATGGATTGTCATCCTACAGGAATTTGACTTGGATTTTGTTTCAGAAAAGTCTAAAAAGTCTTTGGTCTTTGTTGAAATAATCATAGATCTTCTGGTCAAGAGTGGTAATAATTTTCTCGAAGAGTCATTGGTTAATGGGGATATTTTCCTCATTGCATCTTAGGACCCTTGGTATGGAGATATATTTTTGTATCTTCAGACTTTGAAGTGCCCATCTTCTGCTTCTCGTGATGAGCATCGACGAATATTCGACCAAGAGCATAACTATCTTATCCTCTACAATAATTTATATCGTCAACAAGTGGATTGCATACTCCGTCGATGCCTCACTCATAAAGAGGAAAAACTTGTGTTAAATTATTGTCACACAGGAGCATGTGGCGGTCACCTATTTGGGTTGGAAACAACCCAAAATATTCTTCGCGTTGGATACTTTTGGCCCTTGTTAATCAAATATTATGTAGAGGCAGTCAAGAAGTGTCACCCATGCCAGATATTCTCTCAGAAAATGTAGACAAACCCAACTCCCATGTTCCCAGTTATTTTGTTGGTCCCTTGTCCAAGTGGGGGATTGATTTCACTACATGCCACCTAGTTTCAGCTAGGGGGGCATCACTATATCATCATAGAAATATACTAATTTACTAAGTGGGTCGAAGCTATGTCAACATTCAACAATGACGAGGAAACGACTACACTTTTCATTTTTAACCAAATTGTAGTCAGGTTTGGTATTTTGAAGGAGATTGTCACAGATCATGTCAATCACTTCCAAAACAAGATGATGTCTGAGTTAACATCAAAACTAGGGTTTAATATATAACATTAGTCACCTTACTACCCACAGGAGAATGGTCAAGTGGAGTATATTAATAAGTCTCTCAATAATATTCTTTAGTGGATGATCAATTCAGCCAAGTCAAATTGGAATTTGATGTTGTACTCGACACTTTGGGCTTATCAAACCTCAGTTAATACTGCTACCAGTTGTTCTCCTTTCCAACACATTTACGGGATAGAGGCAGTGTTTCCCATAGAATGCCAAATCCCTTCTCTTAAGCTGGCAGTGGAACTACTTCCTGACACTACACCACTTGAAGAGCATATTTTATATCTAGAGCTGCTCAATGAGAAACATCAAGATGTAGCCTTGGCCAATGAGGCTCACAAACAACGTGTCAAGTGTCAGTATGATCGTTCTGTCCACCCTCAGATTTTATCTGAAGGCAATCTTTTCCTGGTCTATGACCAAGATAAATATCCCTTGGGGGAAAGCAAGTTCAAACCCATGTGGTTCATACAGTTCAGTGTTAAGAAAGTTTTAGAAAAGGGTGCCTATCAACTGGTTGATTTCAAGGGTAACGCTTTATCAGAGCCTAGAAATGGGCTTTACCTTAAGAAGTATTGCGCTTAGATAGATCGCCTGAGCATGACTTATTGTATATAATGTATAGCTTTCTTTACACAGTCTTATCTTTTTGTTTTATGGACATGTAGTTTATTGTGTTTATTTTTCACCGTGGCAGATGTAAAGTGAATTAGAGGTCTATGTTGGGTTTGTGGATGGTGCTAGTCGACACACTCAAAGGCTTGCTTCTACAGCTTGGGTGATCTTTACACCTTTTGGTTAGTTGATGTCTTCTGGAGGTATTTTTCTGGGTGAAGAAACCAATAATGTTTCTAAGTATAGTGTTGTAATAGAATTACTATGTGATGTCTTGTCACATGGTATTTCTCACCTCTTGGTTTATATGGATGTTCAACTGGTCGTGTCTCAGTTAAATGGAGTATATTGTGTCTACGATCCCACCCTTCATCGATGATTCCTTAGGGTATGCCTCTTAGAATGCTATTTTGATTATATTACTTATATTCACGTTCCTAGGAGATTTAATCAACTAACTAATACATTGGCTAATCAAGTACTAGATTGTCATATTGCTCACACATAAAAGTAAAAGCACACACATATTGCTCACACACAAAAGTAAAATCATATTGTTCATATGTTTTGGAATGTTTGGGGTAGTATAGGAATTAGATTATCTTTTAAGGGATTTCATAGCTTTGTCTATACTTAGAACCCTGGTATAGTTATAGGGGGGTTTTCTCGCTAACAGAATTAGTAACTCTGCTGGGGAGTATTTATAGGGTTTTAGAGGGAGATTTTTGGGTTTGTATTGTCTTCTTTATTTCCTTTTGAGTTTTTATCAAGTTCCCTGAGTCTTTTAAGGGTCTCTAGCCACCTCCAAGGTGCCTACCAGTTTTCCCTGCCTAGTCAGTCTACCTAGTATTTTTCTTTTTGATAAATCCTGGAGGTGTATGTGCTATGATTTGGAAAATCCCGCATACATATGCAGTCTACCAAATAGACAACCCGCGTACATACACAGGTTTCTAGTGCAACAACCCACATCTCTATGTCTTGAAAGTGTTTTTAAAAAAAGAGAGGTATTTCTCTTTCCTGAAATAAGTTTAGGCTTCCTAGGGATTTCTTGGACTTTACAGAGTCTTTGTTTTTTTCCTTAGCTTGGGTTAAAGATTCATTTTCAACTTGTTTCTTGGTATTATTTTGATTTCCCTATAGGTTTAGAGTGAACTTTCAAGTTTTAGATCCTCCTTTGGTTTCTATTGATTCCATGTGTTTATGTAGTTGGTCTAGGGTCAGAGTCAATCTTGGGTTATTTTCTCTTTTTGTCCTATCTTTGCTTTGAAAAAAACAAACAAACAAACAAACAAACATAAATAAATCATTTTGTCTATTTCTTTCTTTTCATTTTCTTTGCATTGTTATTTGAAAAAGAAAAAGAAATTAGCATATTGTTGTGTTTTCTTCTCATCTTAAAAGCATTTCAAAAGAATTGCAAGAGTCTGAAACAACATAAGTTGTACGTTCGCATCCTTTGTGTAAATCAAGCCCATAAAATTAACACATAACGTAAAATCTACTAGACTTTCTATTTGTAGGGTTCATCAACTTGTCTAGGCTTTTAGGGCCTTGAAATAGGTGTGAAGAGGAAACTCTTCAAGGCCATTTAAAACAAACATTGGATTCTGAGATAGGGAGTGTCTAAAGTCCATCGTTGTAAGCATTAGCTGAGACCCCCCTCTAACACAGGGGCTGAACACAAGGTCGCGTGAGGAAAGGTAGAGGAGAAAACCCTTCCAAAGCAGGACAAAATGTAGTGGGGATTGTATATTTAGGGTCTTTCTTGGGAACAATACATATCGCATTTGACTACGTAGCTTCGTGGACCTTGAATCGGTTCTAGATCCTCAATTTTCTTCCAAACCAATTGATTTGACACCCTTGAAAAGCTTTAGACTTGTTATCCTACTCATTACAATCAACACGACTGTCGACTGTACCTGCATGGTGACTGACTGTGACCTGGCAACCTAGTTTCCAATTTTTATGGACTTACACAGGTGATTGCGGGGGCATACCGCGGTACCTAGGGCGGACGTCGGATCTCTCTTTGCAAAGTATACCACGCGGGTGCTTCCATGTTCGAGTTGCACTTGCACCGGTAAGTTTCTCTAGTGTTGATTGGTGTAACTTTCCTTCCCACTAGTTAGTTGTCTGCTTGATTTTCCTTTAGGAACTTTTAGTGTGTGCTCTGTGCTCCCTAGTTTTCCATAGTGAGTTAGTCAATGTGTGATATTTTTATGGACTTGAATGATCCTGCAAGGGGAGAACTTGTGCGTAATATCTTCATGGATAAAGTTCCTAATGATACCAACCAAGGAACCCCTTCTCAAGGGGATTCTTGTGCTTTTCCTTTTTTTGGAAATGTTGGTGTCCCTTTGATGGCCACTTTGTACATTCTTGGATTGAATGTGGGACTGCCAGTTTGGTTGGGTACCATTCCAAATGTCCTGAATGGTATTGACGCTTCTCAGTTAAGCACCTTGTGTCATGGACATCATGTTGATGTTCCTTCATCAACAGATTTTTCTCCTACTCCTTCTACTTGCGCTGGTGAAATTCTGGCTACTAGTAATCAAAAGTCTAAACAAAATAGAAAGAGGAATAATAGGAAGAAGAAATCACCAACCTTTATGAGTCATGTTGGACATAGGTATTCAATTTCTGCAAGTCATGTTGAATACCAACACCCAACCTCTGCAAGTCATGCTCAGGGAAAACAACCAACCTCTGCTAGTCATGTTGGAGATAGGTCATCAACCTCTGGAAGTCATGTTGAAGACCAACACCTAGCCTCTACAAGTCATGCAGGGGTAAAACAACCAACCTCTGCTAGTCATGTTGGGGATAGGTCGACAACCTCTGCGAGTCACGTTGAGGACCAACACCCAGCCTCTGCAAGTCAAGTTGGGGGAAATCACCCAACCACTACTAGCCATGATGGGGGAAAAATTCCAGTCATTCCTAGTCATACTAGCGATAGGTCTGTAGCCTCTGTGAGTCATGTTATTGACCAATCACTAACCCCTTCAAGTCATGTTGGAGATGTGCAAACAACCATAACAAGTCATGCTGGGGGCATGAGTCTCATCAATGCAATCATACAAGTGATATGAAACCAACCACTACTAGTCATGCTAGGGCCACAAATTCTATTGAGAAACCTAGACAGATAGGACATAAGCCTAAGTTCCCTTGTAAGATTTGCAAGGGAGATCACCTTACACATTTATGCCCCGACCTTGCAGAGGTAGGAATATTGTGGTCCCTATCTACAATCTCTTCTGATTCAGAGTCTTCTAAGGTTTCCTCAGAATATATTCAACCATTGGTTGATGAAGTGGTTGTTTCGATGCAATATTCAACTGATCCCACTCTTCTTTTGGGGGGTAATGGGCCTTTAGACCATGTTTTCTTGTATCCTATTTAGCCAATGGTCACATCGATTCAATCTTCGTCTAATCCCACTCTTCTCTTAGGGAGTGATGTGTCTACCAACTATGTTTTTAACATTTCTAGTTCAGTACTTTTAGAACAAGGGGGAATTCCACTCACTTTGAGAACACCCCCTCCAAGTCCTAGAATGGTTTCCTTTGATTGGAATGACCTTGTTGAGCCTCACCTTCCTTCTTCTGCAGCTCTCAAATAAGGGTTGAAGTTAATTCAAAAAAAATTTATCGATGTATTTTGGATGAAGGAGCCTCCACAAGTATTTTATGCTCCTCGACTTGGAAAGCCTTGGGATCTCCCAAGCTTGTGTCTGCTTCGCATGAGTTGTTGGATTTTGACAGACGTCCTAGTGAATATTTAGGGATTCTTTCTCAGTGTCCTATATCATTAGGTGGGAATACTGTCCTTGTCGATTTTATAGTGGTGCAAGGCCCGTTATATTTCGATATGCTTCTCGGGCGTGATTATGTATATGTTGTGAATGTTGTGGTGTCTACGCTCTTCCGGGTGATGTGTTTCCCTCATAATGGAAGAATTGTCACTATCGACCAGTTGGCATATGATAATAACCATCCTATTTGAAATTAGTTCAAGATGCCCATTTATATGTTCCTAGTGTTCGTGTAGACTCTACCCTACCACGGGTTAATTATGTGGCATCTTATCCTCAATGTTCAATTGATTCTGAGCAGGTACCTGTGCAATCATGTTTTCCTTATAAAGACATGGTCTTGACAATTGATTAGTATTTTTATCCTATGGGGGCATGGGAGCCCTTGCTTCGCCCTCTTGGTCCGAGTGGTCTTGAGTTTCCTTTTGAGTCCGATCTCAGTATTTTTATATCCTCAAACCCTCGTGCTTATGATTCTTTGTTGATAGACTCTGTCAGTCCTGTCCAAAACCTCCATCATCATATGGAATATGGTCATTTTGCTTCGCACTTTGGGACTGTCGATCCTGCTCATTCGTGTGATTTCTCAGATTTTGAATTACCTTCGGATGAGGCTATCCTTGAATCCATGACTATGGTTTCTATACCGTGGGAGTACTTACACCGTGGTTTGTGTTTTCTTCCTTTTTGGGAGACTTTTCAGGTTGACTACTGAAGAGACTCTTGGTTAGAGCCTAGTAGTGGGCTCTACCTGAACTAGTACTATGCACGAGTCATAAGGCTATGCGGTGTCTTGTACCATATTGTATAGTCCAGGTTTATTGTTTTCAAGTTTTGTATTCAATAGCACCTCTTATTTTTTGAAGTTTCTATCTATATTATTAACTTCTGGATAAGTGTTATTGGCCTTATATGGAAGATCTTGGAGACATTTTTCTTTGACACTTTTTCATCATACTGATCCGTTCTGACAGGTATTGACCTCAAAACTGGCATATAGTTTAGATTTTTCCCTACTTGCATTATTTGTTTCCTGGTTCATTTGGCCTTAGGATCGATCCCATTGAATTGCGACACTAACCTTCGTTGTTGATAAGTGTGTCATAATTTATGTGGTAGAGCCTTCCTTCCATGGGCATCTTAGTTAGAGTCTTGTTTTCCATTTGGTGCCCATGCCAAAGTAATTCATAGGCACAAGAGTCCTCTTAGTCCCGCCATGAATTACGTATTGAAGCCTCATTCTTATTTCTAGTCATCATTCTTGGCCTTACCCATGAGACTCCCTAATGAGCATGGTTTGTTGTCTTTCAAGATCGCTTAAATTTTGAAAGAAACATCCAACAAGACTGTATTTATTCTTTTTTATCTCGTGTGGATTACTTGAGAGAAGTAGCACCCCTGAGTCTTCTTTAAGCCCTTTTTAGACTCTCTAAAATTGAAAATATTGTTGAGCGATCTTATTTCCCTTCATGCTCGCCAAACTCAAATTTGAAGGCACATCTTCCTAGCGGTAGTTTACCCCTTTTTCAGTCTGGATGGCTAATTTTACGAATAAAGGTATGCTCTAGGAAATTTGGTTCACTACAAGAGTATTCTCAGGCATAAGTTTAACCCTTTTTTGGGCCCGAGGGACTAAATTTTTTAAAAAGGAACATTCTCCTTGGTTTTGGTTTATCACCTTTTTTGGGTCTTGGAGATTACTTACGAAAAAGGAACACCCCTCGAGTCCATAGTTAAGCTCTTTTCAAAATCCCTAAAATTGAAAAGATCGTCGAGTGAACTTGTTCCTTCACACTCATTAAATTGGTCCAGAAGAACATCCAATTGGCATGATTTTAACCCTTTTTCCAGCCAATAGATTATTGTGGAAAAGGGTATGCCATGGGAGAGTCGTCTCGTCGGGAGAGTTCTCAATAGTTAATTTTATACTTTTTTGGGCAAAGGAGACTAAACTCAGAAAAAGGTTGTGAGTCCATAGTTAATCTCTTTTAAAACTCCTTAAAATTGAAAAGATAGTTGAGTGATCTTGTCTTTGTCACTCTTGTTAAAATGGTTTTGAAAATTCATCCCTTCTGTGCAAGTTTAACCCTTTTTTGAGCCGATTGGACTAATTGTGAAAAAGGTACTCCCTGGAGTCTTTTTTAATGTTTTTTCAGACTCTCTAAACGTGAAAAAACCACCGAGCTTTCCTTCTCTGGGCTAGTAAAAATTTACATGGAAGGAGTCTTGTTGTGTCATGATTAATCACATTGCAGGTCTCATCTTTGCTTCTTTGGCCTAATCCTGGCTCCATGTTGCTCTCAACTGAACCTTTAAATCATTCCTTATATGCAAGCCTTGCATAACTTTTTTCCTTTGCGATTTGCCACCTTGACCCATGTAGGAATTTTCCCCAAGTGTCCTTATCCTACACAGGTCTCCTTGCCTTGAGCATCAGTATGTTCCATGCGATTGGAACTAGGTTGTTTTCTCGTGACACTCGTTCCTCCTTTTTAACGTAGCATTCTTTTATTATTTTTCAATCTCGTTTAAAAATTGAAAAAGAGAAAAAAAAAAAACAAATATTCTAAAAAGAGGGGATGACAAATATACATTCTTTTTTCGGCAGCAATGATAGTCACCCTTAGACAAAGCACATCCTACCATTTGTTCATCAAGCATTGAGATCTCGTATGACCTTAGGAAGCTATTCTCTCTACATAGAGTTGTGTCCTTCTCCATTTGGTTACTCTTCCAAACATATGGAGAGTTTGTGGTGCCTCCTACATCACAGACTTATGTCAATGTTACGTTGCCTAAGTTTGATCATCTTTCGTGTTGTTCTAAGGGAAGTTTTATCCAACCTGAGTCGGTCTTTCTGCAGTTTGTCTCTTGACTTTCATGAGTCGACCATCTTGAGATTCCAGTCAAGTCTAGATTTGAAATCAAAAAAGTTCTCTGCCTTATCATCGATATCCTCCAGTCTTCTCCTGACGACTTGTCGAAGGCCTCAGGGTAGTGAGTCTTACACTCCCATTGTACTCCTACCCGATTTTTGAAGATCTTGAAGTTGTTGGTTGAGCCATGAAGTTTTCATCTCCAGCTGCAGGCATTACTAGATTCTTGAAGATACATATTGTACTTGTATATCTTTGATTGATTTTGAGATGTAGATTCACTGTGTATTGCTTGAGGCTACACTTTATACATTTATATGACATGGATCTGCAGTGTACTTGATTGGAAACCATGATTAGTTCATACTGAGCATGGGTATGTCTACCTCAAAGAGATAATTGTTGTTTTGCAGATGGCACCTAGTCCCGAACTCTGGTCCCAGGCTCATCCAAAACTCTAGTATCGTGCTCACTCGACTTCGTGCATTCCCTCTGGTGAATATATTGTAATTTATTTCGGCCATCAGTTTCTCTTCTGATCTCACAAATTAGGGGGCATCTTTTATAGCCCTAAAATTATCTACCGATGCATACATGGCATTAGCCTTTCTACTTGCATAATTTTCCAAACCATTGCTGATGAACTCTATTTAAAAAACCATTTTTTGGAGCATGTACATGCCTTGCTGCACTACTTCTCGCCTACATATTCTAGATGCATGCTAGAAAACCCGCGTACATATGCTAGCTGCATACTAAAAAACCTGCATTTACCTCCAAAAGTTGCAAAAAAGTAAAAGTTGTAAGGAATTCGGTGGAGTTTACGGGTTATTGGAGGTTTGCCAACCAATTCACCTATTGTAGCCCATCCCCAAAACAAATAACTATATTTTTGTGATATAAAAGGAGGTCTTGGGGTCTCATTCCAACATCAAGCATTAGAACAATGAAACTCTTCCCAAATCCCTTTCCTTCCTTGCCCAAGTATTTGCAGCCTCTTTTTTGAGTTTTTTTCCTCAACATTCCCTCTTTATCCCTTTTCTCCCATACAATCCATTCCCTTCCCTTGAAGTGATCAGTTGATTGTGAGAGAAGGAATTTGGAAGGTGCACTTGGAGCAATGTTAGGAGGAGCCCAGACCAGGTTCGTGGAGCATCGGCCTGTAAAGGTTGTAATTTCCAATCTTTGAATATTGAATAAAAGAATATTTTTCCCTGTCCCAAATGATATCTTTATGTCTTTCATTTGATTTATGCATAACGATTTATGTCTAACCCTAATTGATTAGTAGAGATAGAATATTTGTAGTATTTTTTTCCTAAGTGTTGTTTCATATCAACTTTGGGAGGAGACCAACATCCAAGGAATCTACAAAGCTCGAGAAGGTCAACATTGAACGTTTGGACCAAAGGTACTACTTCTGATTTACTCTTCTATCGCTTTATGTTCATCTGTTTTGAAATGTTTGTGGTAGTATAGGAATCAGATTATCTTTTAAGGGAGTTCATAGCTCTATCTATACTTAGAACCATGTTATAGTTATAGGGGGATTTTCCCTCTAGCAGTTGCGGATCCTATGATCTGCCCAATCATGTAGAGTACTATCCGAAGATTGAGGCTTGTGATATTGTGAATTGGCAACTAATATCCTACTTTTTCAGTGCCATCCTCACAATACATCCCAATATAATCCTCTATGTTGTGCAGTCTTGGAGGAAAGGTCCTCAATTTGACCATCTCCCCCCTCTTAGAGAGGTTGGTCAAAAAGTAAATATCCTCCATCATCAGAGTCAATGATTGGCCCTCTAGCATGAAGGCCTCTACATATGGATGCCAATACTCTATCAAGTGGTTCAATAGTCTGGGTTGTGCCCTCATTAATGGACACTGAAAAAATTTCCACATACCACACTGCTTAAGAATGGCAATGGCCCCTAGATCCTCCTCTACCAAGACATCTAACTCTTCATGTTCCCTCTCTTGCCAGTGAAAATACATCTTGTTGCAAATTTTGTTTTGAGGTTAGCCCCTTGTTTCATTTTTTTTGAAAGATAAAAGATATGTACGTGGGCAGTCTTTAAGACAATCACGTATGTATGCAGGCTAAGTGTTATTTTTCCCATGTACATACGAGTGTTGGGATTGGACAACTCACGTACACACAGGATCGACCCTTTTACTAGGGTTTGCACCCTCCAAACAATAATATAAGCAACAAATAATGAATGAAAATGAGAAGAAAGGTCATTAGTACTTACTTGGTTCAGGTTTGAGGATCTTTCGTCCACCGTAGCTCCATGAATTCACGTTTTAAAAAAGAGGGTTTTTTTTTTTTTTTTTTAATTTTTGGTTATTTTCCAATTTGCAATGATTTAAATGAGTTGTCTGCCTCTATTTATAGAATGTTTTGGCCCTTTTTGCCCCAGTTTGGTCCTCTTTTTTCCTATTCTTGGCTCAGTAAGTACTTGAGTTTCCTTTTTAGAGATATTTGGGTCATTCTAATGTACTTCTTCTTTTGGTTTGGTGTTTTCATGAGACAGGTTACACTCATATCATCCCATGGTAAAAGAAATTTTGACATTTGCATATAGGTTAGGTTCTCACCACCTTGCATTTTTCATATTGTTGACTTTTTCTCTTTTCCATAGGATCGATCCCACCAAAGTGCGACACATAACCTTCTATGTTGCTTTAGAAGTGTCGTAATTAGGTGGTAGAGCCTTCCTCTACATGGATTTCCTAGGTAGATCCTTTGCTACATTTTGGTGTCGATGATATGAGTTTTTTCCATAGGCTTGGGAGTCCTTTTAGTCCCGCCATGATTGTATATTGAAACCCCATTCTTCTTCATCTTTTCTGGCTCATACCCAAGGGACTTCCTATGATCATGGTTTGTTGTCTTTCAGGCTCGCTTAAACTTTGAAAGAAACATATAGCAAGAGCTTATTTATTCGTTTCGGTCTTGTTTAGATTACTTAAGAAAATAACACCCCCTGGAGTCTTCTTTAAGCTCTTTTCAGGCTCTCTAAAATTGAAAATATTGTTGAGCGATCTTGTTTCCATTCACGCTCATCAAACTAACATTTGAAGGCACATTTGTCTGACGATAGTGTTGGTTGGATCTCTCTTTCTCTTCTTGGGCTGACCCAGGTTCAAATCTCAATAGGTTTCCACCAAAATCATATAAAACTATCGGCCCTCCTGGAAAACCAGAAGGAAACGCTGTGCATAGAGTGCACTGTACAGTCTCACCGTATATATCTTTTATGGGTGACTGCAATTCTCAAGTGCTTGTAGTCTAGGAATGAGTGGGAATCTGGGAGTGTATTCTACCTTTCTTTATTCATTATCCTTGTTAAATCTTTAAGTATTTCTAGGATTCATTCACCTTTATCCTCATGCATGCATACTAATACATCTAGTTAATCATTGATTCATAAGCTAACTATTAACAAAAAGTAATCATACAATGAAAATCACACATAACATAGGTTTTACTGTGGTTCACCCCCTCTTGGGGCTACGTTCACAAAGATCTGGCTTATTTTCTCTTTTATTTAGTCTGCTACAAAATTTAGCACTGTATGCATTACATCTTCAATCATGCAATCAAAATGAGGTTAAAGAACCTTTGTGAGACAGACTAGATCACACTAGGCTCCTTAGCCTTTGACCGAACCCTCAAAATCTACAAGTGGATTTATTGCTCTAAATACTTTAAGACATAAGTTCTTTTATGGGTTGAAACTCTTTTCCATGCATTCATATTCTCTCACATAAAGATGACTCACCCATCTCACAAGTCTTGTATCACCTCATGAGATTTTTCCCCCGATTTTGCGACAAGATTTGTTTCCATCAATACACTTTTACATTCAAGGTGAAGGAGTCATCTTTGGATAACACATTAATGCAATCATTATATGAAAGCACACTAACAAAAATATAAAAACAATATTATATAAAAATATTTGATTTTGAGATAACTAATAGATAATTTGTAAAAGAAGAAATTAATTAAAATATTTACATATGGGTGCACTATATTCTTTTTAACTCACTAAACCTTGTGTTACATAAAATAGATGGTGTTGCATTTTTATCAATACGCACTGGCTCCCATTAATTAACTAGAGGCATTGATGCTAACTATTGTGAAAAAGCATTGTTAGTTTAAGAAAAAAAATGCATGATTGATTATATTTATTATTTTAAGCGACATAACATATGACTAATCTCCCTGGTGCTTTATTTATAATATATGCTCTGGTGCTTTGTAGATAATACATGCACCGATGATTTATATATAACATACATGCCAATTCATTATATAACATATATGCATCGATGATTTTCTGTATGATATATACATCGATGATTTTGTATATGATATACACACTGATGCATTAATTATCATATACGCACATGTTCTTAGTAACAAAAAATGGAGTCGAAATCTCACCTCAAATTATGAAAATTTCATTATCCTTCTGTGCATGTGGAAATATAGGCACATGTACAACCATCTATACGAGCAATGGAGTGTAATATTTATGCGAGCTCTATTGCTGCATAAAAAACAACACACACCCTGGCATACAATAACAAAAACTCATTGTTGTTTCATATAACATATATTATGGTATCGATATGTAATATTTTTAAGAGCACTAATGCTTTGTGATTGTGTGTGTGCACTGGTGCATGTTACTTAAAAAGACACTAGTGTGTGTTTCATAAGAATGCACCGATGTGTGTTAATCAAGACACACTGGTGTGTTTGTTACCAATAAAAGCACTGACAAAAAAATCTCCGCTACACCCTCTACCTGTCCAAAATTTTATAGTTATATGGAGCATCCATTAAAACCTTCGCTTAGAATAGTAGAGTTTTTTTTGAAATTTTTTCCAAATCTTGTAACACTAAAAACCTCCACTACGAGATGTTCTCCTTGTAGTGAACTTAGAGAACAATTTCACACCTTTATGTTGAACAAATAAATCATCAATCCTTGACAAGGAATAATGGTTCTTAATAGTGATCTTACATCATTTTTGCATGCTATGCTTAGCTTGCATAGTTGAAATCTATTGTACATTAGTAAGAGTTTTCTCTCCTTGAATGATTCTAACCACACATT
>SNQJ01S0154763.1:0-22551 GCA_010110895.2 Picea sitchensis
CTCGAGATGAACTAATCATGGCTTCCAATCAAGTACACTGCATATCCATGTCATATCAATGTATATATAAAGTGTAGCCGCAAGAAATACACAACAGATCTACATCTCAAAATCATTTGATGATATTCAAGTACAATATAATATGCATCTTCAAGAAGTATTGACACCTGTGGATGGAGATGAGAACACCATAGCTCGAGAAACAACTTCAATATCTTCAATAACTCAATTAGGAGTACAATAGGAGTGTAAGACTCAGTACCATGAGGTCTTCGACAAGTCGTTGAGAAAAGACTAGAGGATCTTGATGATTAGGTAGAGAACTTCATCCATTTTGAATCTCGACTTGACTGGACTCATGGGATGGACGAATAATGAAAGTAAAGATACAATTTGCAGAAAGGATGACTCAGGTTGGATAAAAATTCCCTTGGACAAAATCATGAAAGATGATCAGACTCAGGCAATTTAACATTAACATAAGTTTGTGATGTCGAAGGCATCACAAACTCTCCATATGTTTGGAAGAGTAACCAAATGGAGGAGGAAACAACTCTATGTAGCGAGAACAACCTCCTAAGGTAATACTATATCCAAATGCTTAGGGAACAAATGAAAGGATGTGCTTTTTCCAAGGGCGACTAGCATGCTCCCGAAAAAAAGAGTGTATATTTCCTGTCCCCTCTTTTTGGAATATTTTTTTTTTTTTACTTTTTCAAATTTTTAACGATCTTGAAAAAGAATAAAATAATTCTACGTTACAAAGGAGGAACGAGTGTCACAAGCAAGAAAACTGGTTTCAAGTGCATGGAACATACCGATGCTCAAGGAAAGGAGACATGTGCAAGATAAGGACACTCAGGGAAAATTCCTCCATGGGTCAAGGTGTCGGATTGCAAAAGGAAAAAAGTGATGCAAGGCTTGCGTATAAGGAATTATTTAAAGGTTCAATTGAGAGCAACATGGAGTCAAAATTAGGCCAAAGACGCAAAGATGAGACCCACAATGCGATTAATCATGACACAACAAGACTCCTTCCATGTGAATTTTTACGAGCCCGAAGAAGGTAAGGTCGTTGGTTTTTTCATGTTTAGAGAGTCTAAAAAAATGTTAAAGAAGACTCCAGGGAGTGCCTTTTTCGCGATTAGTCCAATCGGCTCAAAAAAGGGGTAAACTTGCACCGAAATGACGTATTTTCAAAACTGTTTTAACGAGTGTGACAAAGACAAGATCACTCAACTATATTTTTAATTTTAAGGAGTATCAAAAGAGATTAACTATGGACTCACTTCCTTTTTCTAGGTTTAGTCTCCTTAGCCCGAAAAAGTATAAAATATAACTGAGGAGAACTCTCCCAGTGAGACAAATCTCCCGAGGCATATGTTTTCCTGAATAATATAATGGCTGGAAAAGGGGTTAAAATCATGCCAAGTAGATGTTGTTCTGGACCAATTTAACGAGTGTGAAGGAACAAGGTCACTCAGAGATATTTTCATATTTAGGGAGTCTGAAAAGAGCTTAACTATGGACTCTGGGGGGGTTCCTTTTTTGTAAGTAATCTCCAAGGTTGGAAAAAGAGATAAACCAAAACCAAGGAAAATGTTCTTTTTTCAAAAATTTAGTCCCTCAGGCCTAAAAAAGGGTTAAAATTACTCCTGAGAATACTCTTCTAGAAAACCGAAGTTCCTAGAGCATACCTTTAATCATAAAATTAGCCATCTGGGCCGAAAAAGGGGTAAACTACCGTTGGACAGATGTGCCTTCAAATTTGAGTTTGGTGACGGTGAAGGCCAATAAGATTGCTCGGAAATATTTTCAATTTTAAAGAGTCTGAAAAGGGATTAAAGAAGAATCCAGGGGGTTACTTTTCTCAAATAATCCAGACAAGATAGAAAATAATAAATACAGTCTCGTTGGATGTTTCGTTTGAAATTTAAACCGAGCTTGAAAGACAACAAAGCATGCTCATTAGGGAGTCCCTTGGGTAAGGCGAAGAATGATTATTAGAAAGAGGAATGAGGCTTAAATATGTAATCATGGTGGTACTAACAAGGACTCCCGAGCCTATAGTCAAAACTCACAACATGGATGCCAAAATGAAGAAAACGATCTACCTAGGGAATCCATGTAGAGGTAGGCTCTACCACCTAATTACGACACTTCTAAAGCAACAAAGAAGGTTTTGTGTCAAACTTCGGTGGGATCGATCCTATGAAAAAGAGGAAAAGACAACAATATGCATAAACATGGGAGTGAAAACCTAACTTATATGAAAAAGTTGAAAAAATGACTTTTACCATGGGACGATATAAATGCCACCCATATAAAAAAAAACACCAAATTGAAAGGAGAATTCCATCAGAATGACCAAAAGATAACTCAAAACAAAACTCAAGTAGCCACCCATCCAAGAAAAGTGAAAAAGGGTACCAAATTAGGCCAAAAAAGGCCAAAAAATCTGTAAAGAGAGGTGGACAACTCATTTTTACCGTTGCAATTTGGAAATTAACAAAAAGTCAAAAACCCCTTTTATCAAAAACACAAATTCTAGGAGCTATGGTTGACGGAAAACCCTCCTACTTGGACCAAGTAATTATAACCCCCCCCCCTCTTCCTTTTAAATTCATTTATTTGCACTTAATTTTTAGTTGGGAGGCATGCACCCTTAAAAAAAGGGTCGCATCTGCATGTATGCGGGTTGTCCAAGTTCATCCCGTGTATGTACTCGGGAAGAGTAATAAACATTTTAAGTACATACATGATTGTGTAAACTATAGCCCGCGTACACCTCCTTTTTAATTGAAAAACTAAAATAAAAGTACTAAACCCTCTCCATTTTTTGTGTGTGACAAGATGTATGTGCACTAGAGAGAGGGAACATGAGGAGCTAGATGTCTTAGTCAAGGAGGATCTTGTGGTGGTTTCTACACTAAAACAATGTGGCTTATGGAAATTCTTTCAGTGTCCATTGATGAGGGCACAAACAAGGTTTCTTAATTCCTTGGTAAATTATTAGCATCCCGATGCAGAGGCATTTATGTTAGAGGGTCAATCGTTGACCCCAACCCCAGAGGACATTTACTTCTTGACCGACCTCTCTAGAAGAGGGGAACCGGTTAACTTGAGGACTTTTCCTCTAGGGACATACAACATAGAAGACTACATCGCGATGCATTGTGAGGCCAGTACCGATAAATTAGGTTCTCAGGTGCCAATTCACAAGATTACCAACCTCTCTCTATAAGTTATTTTACTCATGATCGAGCGGATTATTGGATCTGCAACACCTCATCAGGCGTCACGTGGATAGATGCACTCTGCAGTTTAGTGTTTAGAGGCGATGATATTTGACTAGAGTACTACCATGCTAGTATGCATGAAGAGAGAACTCATAGAGTATCGTAGGTGTATCAACAAGAACTTTGGGTTTGGTATCATTTTATGCTCTTTCTTCTTTAAGAGGGTGCCTAGTCTTAGTCCAAGAGAGACAGTATGGGGGCATATTTACTCCTTCCCATCATTATGTAGGTGGGAGGTCTTACTGCCTAGACAGGGTGGATGAAGGACCCAATAGGCATTCAATGATAGATTCTTTGACTGGTGGGCATGTCAGATCCCAGTCATAGAGGAATATACCTATGTAGGGATTAGATTCCTTAGAGATATCGCCATGCCTGTGCCCCCTAGAGAGGAGTGTGGTGAGATAGGTAACATATATTTTTTGAAGTTATTAAAATTTTAATTTTTCTATATATCCTTTTTATGTGTGTGTCAGAGTACTTACTTACAAATCTGTTATGTACATATGTGGGACCTCTTTGACTGGAATAATTTTCTAGGACTAGGCATCATCCTTGACCAGAGGAAGGACCAACAACAATAGGAGGACCGACAAATAAAAGAGTACCCCCAATCGGAGAGGCTGATAGAGTCCTAAAATGAGTAGAGAGGAACCTCATTGCTCTCACTCGTGCAGTTCCTATGGATGAGATCAAGGATACCCCCCCCAAGCTATGCAACCACATGTAGTAAGGGTGCCTCAAACCTAGGTCCAATCATTCCAGTGTCTTGTGAACATCATTTTCAACTATAGTAGGGCCAATATGCCTAGACCTTAGATAACATTGGATTACTTATGTGCTAAGGGAATTTTTGTACTATGTGTTATCACTCTGTAATTTCTCAAGCTGAGGGAGAAATTGACAAAGGTAACTATTTCAACCGCTTGGAGTCTTGGATATAGCCCTCCAAAACTCAGAGAGGGCTCTCTCTGTATGATTTAGCTTTGTTTGGAATAAGATATTAAGATAGTTATGAGGGATCGAGGTTTTTGGTTTTTCAATGGTTGGTTTGGGACAACAAGGAGGACCATTGGGCAAATGGGGTCTACGCTTAAATATATGATTCACTCTCAAATCTAGACAAATCTCCTACACAGGGCAAGGTAGTGGAAATGTTTTATTGAATTAAGTTTGAATGGTGTCAAATGAGGAATAAATAGGGGAGGAAAAATCCAAGCAAAGGAGCAGTTAAGAATTCCTAAACTAATCTTTTAGAAGAGAAACATAAAGATTATCAAGAACCAGATGCAGAGTATTTCTCCAATAAATTCTGCTCTATTAAGTTTCTTTGACAATAAGAATTTGAAAACAAATGAAATGATAACTGGAAAAACACTTAACAGAGAAAGGAGACGCCACCAACATCTCGACACAAGAATCTTGTCAAAAGCTTGCCTATTTCTGATCGATCATTTAAAGATTATAGACAAAACCTTCTAGAACAACAAGGCCCATAGTCTAGAAAAAAGGAATCCACTTCCTCATAGGTCGAACCCCCCTGCATCTTTTACATGTGCCTTCATATAGGTAAAGAGACTCTTGGTCTTCCAAACCCGAGTCCTCTCTCTTCTTTCTAAAAATAGAAAATGGTTACAATGATTGACACATGTAAACTGTCTCTTAGAGTAAACAAAATAGATTGTAACAATAAATTAAAGGAAAATTAAATTTGGTAACTGCTTCTTGGTTGTCACGAACTTGCTGGAAGGTTGTTGATGCTTATCCGTTGAATTATGGGACTAATGGCCACTTGTCCCTTTGACTGCTGGTCCTCTGTCTGGGAAAAAGAGATACTCTGCCACCTCCTCCCAAGTGCCATGTTCTGTTATTATGGATCTAAGCATAAAATTAGAGGTTTGATACTCTGCCCACCGATATTTCTCCACCAAATTTGGAAATTAACCTCAAATCCTGTCAACAGGTGTTTATTTCATGTCGTGGACATCTGGGTGGTTGATTTCCTTGAAAACTTGGATAAAATATGCTCTATCTCCATGCGCCAGAGGTGTCATTGATTAAATGGAACTCCCTGCCCACTTTCCTCTAACTGCCTGAGAGGTGCCTCGAATGCATTACATTTCTGGATCTGCCTCAAATGCTCCAGCTAAATTGGTGCCTTAATTGCCAGTAATGAGATATATCTTTGTAATAAGGATTCTTCATCAGATCTCTCAGTTTCTTGTTTCTTGCTAACTGGAATATAACTTGTGTTTTTCTTGGATGCTTTGTGAGATGGTCATTGCAAAGGCCTTAGAGAATCCATTAACAACTAGTGTTCTTTCCCACATGATTGGAAAGGAAACAAAACTTGTGTGCTTTGTTAGTTGATAGATAACGTGTTCATAGAATTTAACTGACAGAACCAATACTTCAGGTGCTCATCACTCTATCATTTGGGAAAAATTGACATTGATAATTGATTTCATTGTCGGATAGAATAAATGAATCCTTTAATATTCAAATGTTGATACCCTTCGACCTTGAGTTTACCCTGATGATATTTTGGTGTTCTATGGTGCTAGGCACTTGGATGCTTGTTTTCCCAATGAACCCAATTGACAACACCTCTGTATGCAGGAAAAAACATCCCTACAAACATTTTATTTGTATTATTTCCAACATTCATAAGGTCAATAATAATCTGAGGTGAGGTTTCCTTTGTTTGAACAATTTCTGGGAGAAACATCCCGTGTGCCAGACTGAAAAGATGTGCCCCTATTGTATGGTCTTAAACTTGTGTTTTTGCCCCAAATAAGATTGAAATCAATCACAAATGTATTAGTGACCAAGATGTAGGGTACATGACAAATCTCTCCCAAGTCAATAAACCTTCCTTGCTTCAAAGAAATTTTCAATATTACAGCCTTCATTACCATATCAACATTATTGAATTTTACATCACCTGAACCCATTAACCTGTAGAAAATATCCAAAACCTGTCACTGTGTGACAGTATAATCACAAGGAACCTTGTATGCAGAATAGTGAACAGACTCTCAATAGCTTCAAGAAGAAGTCTTTAGACATATTCAAATGTTACAGAAAACAAAGAAAGA
Organism: Picea sitchensis; assembly: GCA_010110895.2. Classification (NCBI taxonomy): domain Eukaryota; kingdom Viridiplantae; phylum Streptophyta; class Pinopsida; order Pinales; family Pinaceae; genus Picea; species Picea sitchensis. The sequence continues at coordinate 6,398 of SNQJ01S0154763.1, forward strand.
TTGAGAAACAAACTGTTATTTTCTTAAGTTCCTTGACATCTAAAAATTCCAGGGAGATACCATATAGCATATAGTGTTAGAGATCTAGCAACAAAATTTGAATTTTGATATGGCCTATGGATGAATACAATTATGTCTATTCTGGAGCATGAAGCATTTGATTGACATTTGGCACTCCTCACGATTTAGCTCTATTTTCACATTCTAGAAATTTCTTTTGAACACTTGGAGCCCCAAACCTGAAACTCAAGAAATATCCTTGGTGTTGAACGCTCTGAGCTCTGGCATTTTAGTTTCTTGTGCATAAGTAATCTCCATCTACTCCCAACGCATTGCGCATAAAGGTCTAGACCTGTCGGCTCATTGAGACTACCTCTCGACTCGTGGCTTGGTGTGTTGGTGGTCTATGTGGATTTGATCTCGGGTGTTGTAGTGTTCGATGCTTAGCTCTGATATATGTGGGCAAAATGAAATGGAGATTGAGTCTAAATTAGACCCAATGATTTTAATAAAAACAACTCGTTAATACTCTGTTGGACAACATGCTTGATTTTGTTCAATTAATAAAAAAATTGTTGGGTTGAGCACTTTTTGCCGATTTCACATTTTCATTATGCGCCATGACCATGCCTGAAATATATATCAGTCAGAATATTGATTCCCCTATCATTTGTAGGGTCCTAACATAGGCTCCACCTGGGGAAGATAGCTCCGAGGGAGATGTCTAGAACCACTGAACTCTGGGAACTTGATAATTAGTGCCTTATCCAGTGTGTTGTTCCCCAATGTGCAACCTGATCTGCTACAAAATCGTTGCTAGATGAAAATCTTGAACTGAAATCAAAACTCTCTACAAACTGGAGTCTGGATCACACTTGAACTGAAAAAAACTGAAAAGCAATATGAAACTGAAACTAGAAAGATGCTCAGAGTACTGAACTTATTTTCACCCATCTACCTACCCTAATCTACTTGATAATTTTGCTGAATCAGGTAATACAAAAATGCCAATGAAGCCCATCAAGTAGCTGCAAAAACAAATGGACAACTTGATTGTTTGTCAGTGAAATCCTAAGTATACCTTGATCATGTGTCCTCGTAATACGAAATGGAAACTATTGACATATTTGGTCTTCATAGAGAATACATGTTTGAAAACTCAAGCTAACATGAACCTCCATGTAATCCGCTATAGGATCAATTAAAGCATGATGCATGATATTTTCTTCTAGATCTTCAATGACTAGTTGATCAGTTGCATCCTCAAAATTAAACCCTACAACTACAACTTCAGTCTTGTACTTGAAAACATAATCACCATCAATCTTCACATCAACAGGTAATACAATCTCCTTTGGTTTTGGAGATTGAAGATTTTCAAAAAACTGTTTTGGATGTTGGAAACTATAGGACTAAATCTGAGTATTCAAGAGTTCAATATCCTTTTCAAGTCTTTCAACAAACAACTCGAGAAAACAAATTTTAACTTCAGGAGAAAAGTTTCTCGATTTCCAAAAGTGAAACACGGTTGTTAACAAAACTTCATCAATTTGAAAATCTGCTAATTCATCCCTGAATTCTTTTATAGCTTCACAAGATATAGGATTTTCCACATACCCTGTCATCTTGAATCATCATCAATGTTATGAAATCTGGATCTGTTGGCAGTGAAGTCACTCACAAACTTTGAATCTCGGGATCTTGAACAATGGAGTTGCTAGGTGAATGGTACAAACTTCTTGTGTTTGGCTTCCGTTCACCATCAGAAGTCAAATCTGAACTTGATATATTTTCCTGAAGAACTTGAAAGCTCGTTCCCCAGTATGGTCGCCAAAATGTTATCACTCTGTAATTTATCAGGCTGAGGGAGAAATTGACAGAGGTAATTGTTTCAACCACTTGGAGTCTTGGATATAGCCCTCCAAGACTCAGAGGGGGCTCTCTCTGTATGATTTAGCTTAGTTTGGAATAAGATATTAGGATAGTTATGAGGGATCGAGGTTTTTGGTTTTTAAATGGTTGGTTTGGGACAACAAGGAGGGCCATTGGGAAAATTGGGTCTGCGCTTAAATATATGATTCACTCTCAGATATAGAAAAATATCCTACAGAGGACAAGGTAGTAGAAATGTTGGATTGAATTAAGTTTGAATGGTGTCAAATGAGGAAGAAATAGGGGAGCAAAAAGCCAAGCAAAGGAGCAATTAAGAATTCCTAAACTGAGATTTTAGAAGAGAAACATAAAGATTATCAAGAACCAGATGCAGAGTATTTCTCCAATAAATTATTCTCTATTAATTTTCCTTGACAATAAGAATTTGAAAACAAATGAAATGATAACTGGAAAAACACTTGACAAAGAAAGGAGACGCCACCAACACCTCGACACAAGAATCCTGTCAACAACTTGCCTATTTATGATCAATCATTTAAAGATTATAGACAAAACCTTCTAGAACAACAAGGCCCATAGTCCAACAAAAAGGAATCCACTTCCTCACAGGTCGAAACCCCCCCGCATCTTTTACATGTGCCTTCAAATAGGTAAAGAGACTCTTGGTCTTCCAAACTCGAGTCCTCTCTCTGCTTTGTAAAAATAGAAAATGGTTACAATGATTTACACATGTAAACTGTCTCTTAGAAAAAACAAAATAGATTGTAACAGTAAATTAAAGGAAAATTAAATTTGGTAATTGTTGTTTGGTTGTCACGAACATGATGGAAGGTTGTTGATGCTTATCCCTCGAATTATGGAACTAATGGCCACTTATCCCTTTGACTGTTGGTCCTCTATCTGGGAAAAAGAGATACTCTTCCACCTCCTCCCAAGTGTCATGTTTTGTTATTATGGATCTAAGCATAAAATCAGAGGTTTGATACTCTTCCCACCGATATTTCTCCACCAAATTTGGAAATTAACCTCAAATCCTGTCAACAGGTGTTTATTTCATGTCATGGACATCTGGGTGGTTTATTTCCTTGAAAAATTGGATAAAATATGCTCTATCTCCATGCGCCAGAGGTGTCGTTGATTAAATGGAACTCCCTATCCACTTTCCTCTAACTGTTTGAGAGGTGCCTCGAATGCATTACATTTCTGGATCTGCCTCAAATGCTCCAGCTAAATTGGTGCCTTAATTGCCAGTAATGAGCTATATCTTTTCAATAAGGATTCTTCATCAGAGCTCTCAGTTGCTTGTTTCTTGCTAACTGGAATATAACTTGTGTTTTTCTTGGATGCTTTGTAAGATGGTCATTGCAAAGGCCTTAGAGAATCCATTAACAACTAGGGTTCTTTCCCACATGCTTGGTAAAGAAACAAAACTTGTGTTCTTTGTCAGTGGATAGATAATGTGTTCATAGAATTTAACTGACAGAACCAATACTTCAGGTGCTCATCGCTCTATCATTTGGGCAAAATCGACATTGATAATTGATTTCATTGTCCAATAGAATAAATGAATCTGGTAATATTCAAATGTTGTTACCCTTCGACCTTGAGTTTACCCTCATGATATTTTGGAGTTCTATGGTGCTAGGCACTTGGATGCTTGTTTTCCCAATGAACCCAATTGACAACACCTATGAATGCAAGAAAACCCATCCCTACAAACGTTTTCTTTGTATTATTTCCAACATTCATAAGGTCAATAATAATCTGAGGTGAGGTTTTCTTTGTTTGAACAATTTCTGGGAGAAACATCTCGTGTGCCAGACTAAAAATATGTGACCCTATTGTATGGTCTTAAACCTATGTTTTTGCCCCAAATAAGATTGAAATCAATCACAAATGTATTAGTGACCGAGATGTAGGGTACAGGACAAATATCTCCCAAGTCAATAAACCTTCCTTGCTTCAAAGAAATTTGCAATATTACGGCCTTCATTACCATATCAACATTCTTGAATTTTACATCACCTGAACCCATTAACCTATAGAAAATATCCAAAACCTGTCACTGTGTGACAGTATAATCACAAGGAACCTTGTATGCAGAATAGTGAACAGTTTCTCAATAGCTTCAAGAAGAAGTCTTTAGACATATCCAGATGTTGCAGAAAACAAAGAAAGATTGAGAAACAAACTGCTATTTCATTAAGTTCCTTGACATCTAAAAATTCCAGGGAGATACCATATAACATATAGTGTTAGAGATCTAGCAACAAACTTCAAATTTTGATATGGCCTCTAGATGAATACAATTATGTCTATTCTGGAACGTGAAGCATTTGGTTGACATTTGGCACTCCTCACGACTTAGCTGTGTTTTCACATTCTAGAAATTTCTTTTGAACACTTGGAGCCCCAAACCTGAAACTCAAGAAATCTCCTTGGTGTTGAATGCTCTAAGCTCTGGCATTTTAGTTTCTTATGCATAAGTAATCTCCATCTGCTCTCGACACATTGTGCATAAAGGTGTAGACCTGTGGGCTCGTTGAGACTACCTCTCGACTTGTGGCTTGGTGTGATGGTGCTCCATGTGGATTTGATATCGGGTGTTGTAGTGGCTGATGCTTAGCTCTGATATATGTGGGCAAAATGAATTGGATATTGAGTCTAAATTAGACCCAATGATTTTAATAAAAACAACTCGTTAATACTCTGTTGGACAACATGCTTGATTTTGGTCAATTAATAAAAAATTTGTTGGGTTGAGTGCTTTCTGTCGATTTCACATTTTCATTATGCACCATGACCATGCCTGAAATATATATCAGTCAGAATACCAATTCCCCTATCATTTATAGGGTCCTAACACTATGTATTTTGAGGGCTTAATCCCAACGATGTATACCGATTACTTTTGAGGCTTTCATGCCCACTTTTGTACTCATGAAATGATTTTGGACATACATATATATACATGTTTCTTGTTTTATGGATGACATTTTTACAAATGTATTTACATTTGTATGTGTGTGTTTTACTTCTACATGTGAGAAACATGTCAATCTAAAACTTGATTATCTAGAGTATCAGTTAAATGTCCTAGGAACATGAATATATGTAATATAATCAAAAGATCGTTCTAAGAGACATACCCTAAGGAATCATCAATGAAGAGTGGGATCATAAATGCAGTAAACTCCATTTAGCTGCGACACAACTAGTTGAGCATATAAATAAACTCGAAGGAGAGAAATACCATGTGACAAAGAATCACATAACAATTCTATCACTGCACTATATTTGGCATCATTATTGGTTTCGTCGCCTAGACAAATACCTCTGGAAGATAACAACTAGCCTCTAGGTGTAAAAATCACCCAAGTTGTGGAAGCAAGCCTCTGAGTGTGTCGGTTAGTGCCATCCGTGAACCCAAAGTAAACCTCTCATTCACTTGACATATGCCATAGTGAAAAAGAAGACATAAATAACTACACATCCATAAAATGAAAAAGACAAAAATGTATAAAATACTATACATATATACAAGAAGCCACCCAGGGGATTGACATAAGAGTAGTACTTCTTAAGGTAGATCCCATTTCTAGGCTCCTCTAAGGAATTTCCCTCGAAATCAACCAGACATTCAACACCCTTCTCCAAGACCTCTTTCACAATGAAAGGTTCCAACCACATGGGTTTGAACTTGCCTGCCCCCAGGGGACCTTTGTCTTGGTCATAGACTAGGAAAATATTTCCTTTGGAGAATATCCGAGGGTGAAAGGACCGATCACAATGCTGCTCATCGAGCTTCTCAAGATATAGGAGTTCCTCAAGTGGTGTAGTGTCGGGAAGTAGTTCCACTACCAAATTTAAAGAAAGGATCACACTCAATGGGTAAAACTTCTTCCATCCCATACATGATTTGAAAAGGTGAAAAATTGATAACAGTCTTTACAGAACTTTGATAGGCCCATAACGTTGACTTGGTCTAATTGATCGTATGTTGAAGAATAGTCTTGAAATACTTATTCACAGCTTCTACCTGACCATTCAATTTTCGGTAATAGGGTGATGAATGCTATTGTTTAAACCCAAGATTTGATGTTAATTCAATCATCATTTTATTCTGGAATTGACTTCCATGGTCAGTGACAATCTCCTTCGGGATAACAAATCTAGTTATTATCTGATTGAAAATGAAAAGGGAAACAATTTCTCCGTCATTGTTAAATGTCGACATAGCTTCGACCCACTTAGTTAAGTATTATACTGCTACGATGATGTAGAGATGCCCCCTAGAAGAAGTCACGTGACATGAAGTGAAATCAATATCCTCCTTGGTGAAAGGACCGACAACAATGACCGGAAACATAGGAGCAGAGTGTGCCTACATATTTCGATAGAAGATGTGGCACGAGTGACACTTCTTGACCACCTCAACACAATATTTGATTAACGAGGGCCAGAAATATCCTATGCGAAGAATATTTTGGGAAGTTTCCAACCCAGACAGATGATCGCCACATGCTCTGGTGAAATAGTCATTCAAAACGAGCTCTGCTTCTTCGTGGGTAAGACATTGTCGAAGAATGAAATCTACACCTCGACGATACAAAGTGTCATCAAGGATGAGACAATGTTTCACTTGGTTTCGTATTCGTCGACGCTCATCGCGAGAAGAAGAAGTGGGGCACTTCAAAGTATGAAGATACACACGTATATCTCCATACCAGGGGTCTGAAGATGCAATTAGAAAAAGATCATTGTTAATAGGTGACTCTTCAGGTATAATATCACCAGACTCGACCGGAAGTTATAAAATTAGCTCGGCAAAGACCAATGACTTTTTAGATTTCAAGGAGATAAAATCCAAGTCAAACTCTTGTACTATAACTATCCATCTAGTGATCTTTCCGAAAATGACCCATCACGTTAACATATATTGGAAGGGGTTGACAACGACAATGACGGTGGTCTTGCGAAGTAATATATAGTGACGGAACCATTAGACATCATGGAAATCCGTCAAAGCAAGTTTCTCAACATGAGAGTAGTTGAGTTCTGGTCCAAATAGGCCTCACCTAAGATAATAGATAACGTTCTCTTCGAGTGTGTTATCCTCTTGGATTAAGACCATGTCGATGGTTGACTCTGCAACAACCAGATAAAAAAAGAAGTATTTGTTGTAAACATGAGGCCTAAGCAGAGGGGAAAACGTCAGGGCACATTTCAACGCTTCAAAGGAGTGTTGAGTTGCTTCATCCCAACATAATGGGACCCATTTTTTCAAAAGATGCATGAACCCTTTAGTGATCTCGACACAATTAGCCACAAAATGTCGAAGAAAATTCACTTTCCCCTGTAAGCTCTGAAGTTGGGGTATTGTGAACGGGACAGGAAATTGAAATATAGCCTCAACCTTAAGAGGATCGACCATGATACCTTTTTTCGACATGATGAAACCTAATAAACGACCTGATGTCACACAAAAACTGCACTTGTTTGGATTCAAGTGAATCTGATAGTAGCGACACCTCTCAAAGATTAGTCGTAAATGAGCGAGATGATCAGATCTCTTGTGAGAACGTGATGCTAGATCATCCAAGTATGCCTCGACTATGTTTTTTAGGTTGTGAAAAGAGAACAACATGGCCCTCTAAAAGGAAGCTCCATCATTTTTCAGGCCAAAAGGCATATTTCGATACGTGAAGGTACCCCAAGAAAAAATAAAATTCATTTTATTTTGGTACTCGGGTTTGATTTGAATTTGATTATATCCCAAAAAATCATCCATGAAAGAAAAGACTTCGCAACCCATACACTCAAAAGTTCCCAACAATGATGGCAACAATCTAGCACCTAATTTGACAGTTCCTGGTTGCGGGTTATCAATCATCGAGAACATGGAAGCCCTCGATGAAGGGTGGGGACGAGAGAAGGAAAACTAGTCGACGGTTATAATACAACCCTCGTACAGAAAGCATAAGACCCAAAAAACAATAGCTACAACTGCGTGCATTGTGTAATTCCAACTCCATCCTAATAAAATATTGTTGTCTAGAGGCGCATCGACTACTTCAACCTCGATGCACACAGTTTTACCCTCCAACTGCACAGGGAAAGAAGGAATTATATTGTTTGGTCTGAATAATCGATAGTCAAAATACATAATAAACATAGGAGACAAAGACAACTTAGGTTGGCTAATGGCCCTCCAACATGCCAACGACATCACACAAGTTGAGGCACCATCAGAAACCACCATACAAAAAATGTTTTGTGTCAACGATTTTGTGGTGTATGCCACTACTATATGAAAGGATACATGGTGAGGAAGATGAGGTTTAAGGTCAGTTGGATCGAAAAATATCAACCCTAAGTTACTGTGCTCCACTGCTCCCAAGGCGAACAACATAGTTTTTATCTGTGACGGTAAACTCTAGAGAACCTCCAGAGCAAACATTTCACAAGGGGTCTAGTCCAAATCCTCCATGATGAAGTAATTCTAAGAATCCCTCACATTTAGGTTATGGGAATCCTTATTAAACACACCTTTAGGGGTGCAAGTCATTGTCTCTCCCACTGGCTTCTCAATTTGAAGAGGAGTCAATGGGTTGGAGGCCTCCTTTCCCTTCTCAATAGATTTTGGTGTTTCATAGTCACGAGTCCTGGCTAATAAATGAGAATTGGCATTCATCATGTAAATGTTCATGTTCGGGTTCTTAGAATTAGGCGCATGGGGTCCCTGACTGCCCCCAGTCACGCTCGTGGATGTAGAATCCTGAGCCATATTTTTCCCTTATGGAAAAGGGTTTGTCAACACAACAGATCGTTGTTGTGCTAGTATCTTATGGGCTTCTGCAAGCCAAGGGAACAGGTGATTTAAGTGGTCGTTTGTGAAAAGATTCCACAAAAACTTCACCTTCTTCTTCTCATTTTTTCCCTCGCCAACATGGTTAGCAACCTTTTTATTCCCTTTACCCTTTTTTTTTTCTATTTCTTCTTTTCCTCGGTCTTCTAATTGGACTTGGTAGTTGTTGATTTCACACTGTGTACATCCGATGTCTGGGTTGCAGGGGCAACCTAACTGGGAGTCTGTTTGGACACATTCTATTGAATCAATAATTGTTGTAATTGATTGGACAACAGATCTGTGGAATTTCTTTGTGTTGATACCACTGTGCCATCAACGTGGGCCCCATAATTTTGTTTGTCCTTATCAAGAGTTGATCGTGTAACATCGAGTAATATCTCATAAAGCATGCCAGACTGAGAGTAAATAAGTTCTAGCTATTGGGATCGCATAATATCCTCTTCCTCATAAAACACCCCGGATGTTGCTACGTATTTGGACATGCAAAGAACCAAAGACTTCAATAAACACGCAAGAAAAAACATAGGAGGGACCTTGACCTTAATCAAGATCTTTCATCTCTGCCACCCTCAGATATGATCCGAGATATGGTCAACCTTAGTCTACTTGAAGTTGGATAAAAAATCAATGTCAGCATCGTATCTCACTCAAAACTGGAAATGGTTCAAGAAAACCATAGCCAGGTCATTAAAGTAAGAGTACTTTGAGATATCAAGCTCAATACACCACTTCTCTTCACCCCCTATAAGAGTGCATTGAAAAAGGAGCAACTGAATGGAGTCGTCTTTGAACGAGTTCGATGATCACCACAAGTGAAAGGTAGTCACGTGATCACCCAAATTATGGAATGTCTGAAGGAAACTTAGTCGGCATGGGGGGCCAATGCAGATCGTGACAGATCAGGTCATTTAAAAATATCGACAAGTTTGACAAATGTAGGGTTGCTAGAAAGGGTATCTTTGGTTGCAAAGTATTTACATGAAAAGAGCGACCTGGATTTTGACTGGCACCAAGTTTCCAGGAAAAGTTGGAATGTTGGCGAGGGTTTTGGTAGAAATTGTGGCCTTGACCAACAAAAGGAAATTGCGTTTGTTTTTTCATCATCGAATGACTCCCAAAGTTAGATAACATAGCTTCCGCGGGGATTTCCCCCTGTGCAGTGTTCCAAGGACCTTGGTTGGGGATGCCCCCAACAAACTGTCCTGGAATAGGTATTGAACATTTCTAGGGGTTCCATTGAGTATGAAATGGGTTTCCCCCAACTAGAATCCCTTGTGAGGGAAACGAGCCTTGCCAAGGATTCCAAAGACCTTGTGTGGATTATACTGCTATCATCTCTCCCTATGAAGGAATAATACTTTGCATAGGGTTTTTCCAACCAAATCTAGGGTTTCCCCCAATCGAGAAAGAAAACGAAGAAAAAGAGTTATTTCCAAACACACCAAACAAAGAGAACGTCATAGATCCCACTGGTGTTGTGTAGGATGAAGGTCCCAAGCTGTCTCCACTAAAAAACTATAGTTAGAGCTAGGCCCGATTGGTTGATGAAACACGCCACCGAGTGAAGGGGATGGAGGAGGTATATGATCCCCGTCGTAAGGAATAACATTAAACAGGGAAGTTGTTCCCATGGTGGATCCTTGCAAGGGAGCGTTAGAGCTCCCTGCCCCCAAACCCATGGTCTGTAAAGTAGAGTGAGTTTGAGTCAAAGCCAGGCATCCCATATGAGAACGGAGCACATGTCGCATTCTGAGTGAACACAATAGTGATTGAAGCCGTCAAAGGAATCAAACCACTGCCCGAAGTCATGGGTGTTAGGGCAGCCTTATTCCTGACAGGCGGAGGTGGGGGAGGAGGTAAAATTCCCCCTCTAGTGGTAGTTGTAACGGGAGTATGTGGAATCCCTAATGAAGTATCAACATTTTCTTCGATCCTCGAGTGAATAAACTGACGTTCATAATATTTCACCTCGGGAGGGATAATTTGAATTAGAAGCGGCATCGACTAGTCAATAATTGGAGGATTTGTTGGCCTGAAACCTTCGGTCTCGAGGTTAGAAACGATATATTCCTCTGGTTCTGAAAAGTATCCTCTCGGATTTGGATTGGGTACATTTTTCTGTGTCCTGATCGCGTCAAACGATCCTTATTGATCAAGTCTTTACCTCAACAGTGGCGAAGGTGGCTCCAAAGTAACCAACGATAAACCCTGAATCCTACGTGACCGAGAGAGTTGTTTATATTCCAATTTTTGAGATGATCAAATGACATAGTAAGGTTTGACTAGCATGAAACATAGAGCACACACTAAAAGTTCCTAAAGATAATTCAAGCAAACCATTAACTAGTGGGAAGGACAGTTACGCTAATCGACACTAGAGTAACTAACCGATGTAAGTGAAAATAAAAAATGGAAGCACCCTCTGGGTATACTCTGCAAAGAAAGATCCTACATCCACCCTAAGTACTATGGTATACCCCCGTAGTCACTTGTGTAAGTCCGTAAAAATAGGAAACTAGGTTGTCAGTTAGCAGTCACTCATTAGGCGGGTACAATCAACAGTTGGGTTGATCATAATGAGAAGGATAACAATTTTGAATCCCTTCAAGGGTGCTAAAAGAAATTGGTCTAGAATACAATCGAGGATCTCAAATAGATTTGAGGTCCATGAGGCTCCATAGGAAAATGAGATTGGTATTTTTCCCAAGAAAGACCCTCAATATACAATCCCCACTACGCTTGGTCCAAATTTGGAGGGGTTATATCCTATGCCTTTCCTTACGTGACCTCGTGTTTAGCCCCTATTTTAGAGGGGGGTCCCGACTAACACTTACGATGATGGAATTTATAAACTCTCTATCTCAGACTCCAATTTTTTTTTCAAATAGCTTTGAAGAGTGTCCTCTTCACACCTATTTCAAGGCCCTAAATATCTGAAACTAGTAGGTGAAACCTACAAACATAAATTCTAATATATTTTAAGTTAAGTGTTAATTTTATAGGCTTGATTTACATGAAGGATGTGATCGTGCAACTAGTGGTGTTTGGAAGAGAAGAAAAAAACAAAGAAAACTTTATAGAATTTAAAAGCAAATAAGATACTTCGAATTTAAAGAAAAATCTTTTAAAACCCTTTGTAAATATCAAATTTTCTAATTAATGTTTCAAGATCTTATAATTGAAAGTTCCCTAAAAAGTTCTTTCGTTTGACTACGCAAAACTACTTATACTTCCAAGAAAGCAACAAAGAACTTTGAAAATGAAATTCTTTTCTTTTGCAAACAAACAACCTAGGATACACTACCAAACTGAATGCAAAAAATTATTTTTGATTTTTTTGAACTGCTTTAACAAGAAAAACCAAGGTAAAAATTATTTTTTGTTTTTCAAAGAAAGAGACAGGAAAAAGAGAAAACAAAAAACCAATATTTATAACGACCCTAAGTCGACTGCGTAAATGCGGGGATTCAAAAAGAAGCCAAAGGAGGATATAAAAATTGAAATTTCACTCTAAACCTCCAAGGAAAACAAAAGAAAATCAAGAAACAAGTTGAAAATGAATATTTAACCCAAGCTAAGGTAAAAAACAGAGACTCTGTAAAGTCCAAGAAATCCATGAGAAGCCTAAAGCTTCTGTCAGGAAAGATGAAAAATTCTCTTTTTAAAAACACTTTCAAGACACATAGACACAGGTTGTTGCACTAGCAGCCTACGTATGTATGCATGATGTCTACTATGCAGACTACGTATGTACGCGGGATGAGCCAAAGCAGAGCGCGTAAACCTCTGATATTTTTCAAAAGAGAAAAGACTAGGAAAAATCACTAGGAAAGGAAAGCTGGTAGGCACCTTGTAGGTGACCAAAGACCCTTAAAAGACTTAGTGAACTTGATAAAAACTTAAAAGTCAATAAAGAAGCCAATTAAAACAAAAAACCTCCCTCTAAAACCCTAGAGAGACTCCCTAGTGGAGTCGCCAATTCTACTAGCGGGCAAAATCCCCCTATTACTCTACCAGGTTCAAGATATAGGCAGAGTTATGATCTCCCATAAAATACAATCTAATACCTAAACTACCCCAAACAATCTAAAATCCAAGAATAGAAAGAGATAAAAAATTAGGTCATAGGTTGTACCTTTGGTCCAAACGTTCGATGTAGACCTACTTCACATTTGTAGCTTCCCAGGCTATTGGCCTCCTCCCAAAGATGACCTGAAAGAAAACTTATGCAAACAATGCTGCAAATATAGTATCTCTACTCATCCATATTACTAGGGTTAGATATAAACCATTATGCATAAATAGAATGAAAAACATAAAGATATCATTTGGGACAGGAAAAAGATTCTTTTATTCAAATCCAAAGATCGAAAGTTAAAATATTTGTAGGTCGACACTCCGCGAACAAGGTCTGGGCTCCTCTTAATGTTTCTCCAAGTGCATCATCCCAAATCCTTCTCTCATAATCAACTGATAACTTTGGGGACAGGGAAGGGATTGTATATGATAAAGGGCTATAGAGGGATTGTTGAGGCCAAATCTCAGAAAGGGCTGCAATATTTGGAATAAGAGGGGGAAAGGAATTTGGAAAAGTTTATCTTTTCTAGTCCTTGATAATGGAATGGGACCCAATGACCTCCTTTTATATGAAAAAAGGATAGTTATTCGGTTTGGGGACGGGCCACAATAGGGGAATTGGTTAGGAAACCTCCAATAGCCCGTTAACTCCATCGAATTCCTTACAAATTTTTATTTTTTGCAACTTTTGGAGATAAATACGGGTTGTTTAGTATGCAACTAGTGTATGTACATGGGATGTCTAGTATGAATATAGCATACATATGTGGGAAGTAGTGCAACAGGGAACGTACATGATCCAAAAAATGATTTTTTAAAGAGAGTTCCTCTATAGTAATTTGGAAAATTGTCCAAGTGGAAAGGCCAAAGCCATGTATGAATAAGTAGGGAATTTTAGGGCTATAACACCAGGTCATTGGGTTAGGGTATTGGATGTCATTGGATCCTATATGTATATTGTATTGTAAACAATTTATCACTATGAATGAATATAGAATATGTTGGTTTTCTTGGTTTGGGTTTCTAGGGGAAAAATCTCTGTGTAATGTGTGTATTTTCCAGTGTATATTTTTTGGTATTTTATTGAAAATCTATTTCCAGTAAAATATCATACTAGGTTAAAATATACACAAAACGCTAACCCCGAGAGATGAAACTCCAAAAGGTTTGTGGGCCCTATAGGGCATAGTTGATATGTCAACTTCCTGAGGGTGTAAATTTTGCATACGATCTCTGTTTGGGGCGCTCGATACACCATTAGAAAGGTATAACTGAGGAGTACCTATTACATTCATCTTATCATTTTCCTTCAATTACACACTGGGCACTTTTGAGCCCAAAAAATGTCGTTTAGGGCCTCAAAACAACCCCGAAAGTTTGGGACACGAAAAACTACAAAAAACTGCCAAATCGGTTCTTTGGGCCAATGGAATAGGTGGGTGGCCACCGATATCCACCTGGATCACTTAATTTGTAGTTATATCTACAACTAACATGCACGATCACAATTTTTGTTACACAATCATGTCAATATGGTTTGAGGCTAGCTAAGAATGCATTTGGAATATATAGGCTACATCACTAGCTCAACTTCAGGAAAATAATAGGTCTTGGGTTCACTGATTGTTTTTCCATACATAAGATCATTTTGGTCATGGTGTTCCAAATTGAGGTTCTAAGAAGTTTTCTCTTTAACAAAAAAAAATCAATTACAACTTTGTATTAGTGTTCTTCAACCCCTTCAACGCATTACTTCCATAATAACCTTGTATTAGCATTTCTTGAAGTATGTGTTTGTATAGATCATGTATTCTATTATTAAATACAATAATTGTGAATGTAAAGGATGCATTAGGCCATCTGGTACCATCAATGCAATGTTTTGTAAGGGAAAAATGCATAGTATGTGAAAAAAAATGTTGCATTTGTCTAAATTGAAACTAGATAAATTTTGTCTAATTTGAATCTAAATTTATCAAAACTTATTAAAACATTTGGACCAAAGGGTTGAAATTTGTGAAAAGAGGAAAAATTGGACTTTATTTATGAAAATTGACATTCAAGAGGGATAGAAAATATAAATAGATTTTTTTTTGTAAAAATACACAATGACCTCTCTTTAGATTCAACCCTATAAACTTGAATCATATTGCAAAACCATTGTAATTTCAAATGAAAGTTTCTCATGGTCTCATCATCCAATTGTTGTTGGGTAGCACTATTGGACTTAGTTCACTTTGGATTCATTGTATATTCCACTTCAAAGATAGTAGTAGTGAGGGATTTGAGGTTTTCTCATCTCGGAGGAAGTTTATTTGGAAGGGATTCTTCACTTTTTGTTTCAACCTAAATGATGATTACATGGGACATGTATTTCCTTTAACCTTATGGGAGGGGAAAATTGAAGTAATTCCATCTTGGTTAAAACCTTCATAAGTGATGAAACCATATTTAGATTGGAAAACATGGGGGAATGGATTTTTGTTGAAGATTCAAATGTTATGAAACAAATTTTGAAGAAACTTTGGAAATAGTGGGAAAATTGGGAAACTATGGCAACCCTCGAGACTACAAATGGGAATATTTGGTTGGATAAATCGAGGCAACATATGTGAAAGGGAAAGGACTATCATAAAATACATATCAACCAAAAAACAAAGAAGGATCCACACATTACTCACTATGTGGGTGGATATGAGACACATATGCTAGTTAAGCTATTCCCTCTGTGATCTATAAATTTCCATGGATATTTCACTAGGCCAACTCATCAGATCTTGTATTATGTTGAAATATTTAATTTTTCAGGTTTATTTTCTGAGATCTCAAACTTATTATCACTAGCTTATTGCTCAAATTTATGAAAATAACCTAAATATGAAAAATTAAAGAAAAAAATGAACACACCATCCACACAAATGAATAGACGATATATCCCGGGAAAACTAAAATGGGAGAAGAAACAATTATAAGGTGAGGCATATGCTCTAATATATTTTCTTTAGTTATGAAAATGCAAATACAAACGAAGGGGAACTCACTTTGGAGTTTCCTTTGACACTATGGCTTGAATGGTTGCTACAAAATCTTCTTCCTCTTTTGTTATTCTCTCAAATACCATTCCTAAATGATCTTCCCAACTATGGAAAAAGTTAAATATTAAATAATGGAACAAGTACAATACTAAATAATGGAACCCCTTCTCCTCCTAGTTGACCATTATTTAACATAGCTTGATAACCGTCTAGGGTTAGGGTTTTTGCATCCTCAACCCTCATTTAGTTAGGTTTTTGGACCTGATAGAATATTCTTG
>SNQJ01S0154765.1:0-22550 GCA_010110895.2 Picea sitchensis
CCACCCACCTTTTTCGACTAGCTTAAAACAGTTTTCTGGCAATTTTGGCAATTTACTATTTTTAGCAGTTTTTAACTTC
Source organism: Picea sitchensis (assembly GCA_010110895.2). Taxonomy (NCBI): domain Eukaryota; kingdom Viridiplantae; phylum Streptophyta; class Pinopsida; order Pinales; family Pinaceae; genus Picea; species Picea sitchensis. Next base: position 80 of record SNQJ01S0154765.1, read on the forward strand.
TGGGGTCATTTTGAGGGCCCAAATGAATGTTTTTTCAAGATAGAGGTTCTCAATGATATTTTAAGGCATGATTGATCCCCCAAAATGAATCTCCTCAACAATACCTTTCCAATGAGCTATCACATGCCTAAAATGGAGATCGTATGCAAAAGTTACAACCTCGGGAAGTTGATGTACTCACTTACCCAAACAGGGCCCACATGACTTTTGGCGTTTCATCTCCTAGGGTTAGGATTTTGGATGTCTAGGACTTTTTAAATTTTTTCTTATTGTAAAAATGCCTTCAAAGCCTCATTTTAATCATCTTCTTGCGAATGTGAGTAGTCATCACATCTCTTCTCAGAGATAAGCTGCCACCATTCTAGCGAGTCTTTCACTCTGTATTTTTACGGTCTCTTTACATTTCTTTCATTAATAGAAATCGTGTATTACTGTATATCTGTGTTCATGGTTTCATCTTTGATACATTTCTGTTATATTATTGAATATCTGTGATATATATGTGCATTTCTTTATTATATCTCTGATCTCATTTCGTGCCGAAAATAATCCGGATCATAAGGTCATTCCTTGTTTATTAGTCATAATTAGTCATTATCCAGTCTCCTATATTTTAGGGGAGAATATTCCAGCTGGAGAATATTCTCTTTCAGTTGACACTTCAGTTTGACTAGTTGAGTTGAGTTTAGATGTTGCATTGGTTTTGTCATCATGCAACATTGGGATCATCACCAACTCACCTCTTTGTTCGGTCCAGGTTAACTAAGACTAGTTGACTAGTTAACTTCGCTAGGTAGAAGTTCACTCCTTGCTGCGAGGGGTAGATTAGGTGGCAGTTTACTCCCATACTTGTTGGTGTGTGTCTATATCAATCTATACCACCACTATGGCTCATTAGTTACTCATGTATCCTATATATGTTAATAAATTATTCACTCTTTGAGTGTGGAATAGGTTAATGAAATTCTTTCATTCTTTTCTCCTTCTTCTTCCTTTTCCAATTCTCTCTAGAAATGTGTGTATCGTGTTTAGCTAGATCTATTAAATGGTTCAACATTTACAAAATAAAGTAATAACTAAATCATATAAAATATCATGTGAGAGAAAGTTCTTTTTTCTTAAGATAGTGATGCCGCGAGATGTTACTTTTGATAAAACATTATTATTTGAAATAAAAGAGACTAAAGAAATAGAAGAATCCTTGAATATAGTGCGATCCTACTCATGGCACCTTGGTGAGGAGGTTGAATTGATAGTTCAAATTTAGTTATCTACTTTCCATTTAAATTTTTTATGATGATACTGTGTTTTTTGAGAAGAAATGTTCAACGAAAAGAAGAGAAAATTTAAAAGGACTTCCTTAACAACATTCATGTTATGGTTCTCTTGGTGTACCCACTTGTGTTCATAACTACATTATTATTACAAAGAGAAACTGAGAAATAAAACTAAGTAAAACCTACTCCTAAACCTATAAACTACTAAATGATAAAAATCTAAAAGTAAGAATACCTTATTTCCGGTGCAACCACAAGAGCATCTTCAATCCACGCAGAGCGAATGAATTGAAAATCAAAATAAAGAATGTAGTATTTTGTACATATGGAAATGTCATGCTTACCTCCTATCTATTCTTTTAAAAATAAAACAAATACGACCTTACCATTTTTTGGAAACTTCTTGATGTATGAATCCTCAACCATTCTTGTCATGATATGGTCATAATGGCATGGAAGAGTGTAAAGTTTGGAAAACTTGTCAATATTATGAGACTTGACGCAACAGGTAACCAAGGCAGTTCCCCATCCTCTTGACAATTCTCCAAGTGTTCGTCAATTTCTTCACATGGGATCTAATACCAATTGATGCAGGCGCGAGCTACCTCCGACACCTACTCACAGGATCGTTCTCATCCCCTCTTCGAGAGCCTAATTATCTCTTTGGATTCCCTTGGGAATCACTATGAAAATCTGACCTACAGGTCTTTTACTTCACCTTCTCGGCCTCTGCAGAATGGTATTAATTCCCCATGGGAAAATTGTTTGCTCCGAACCGAGGGTTTAGATCGCTCCCTTGTCAGAGTTCTGGCCTTGGGATTCCCTGATCACCGATGATCTCTCTGCCCATCCTTAGCCCCTCACGGCTGCCCTCTAGTCCATATGACTGGCCTTTTATCTATGCATGACCGCATGACCATATGTCCTTTTAAATGGTGTTTCGGGCTTTCCAATGCCAAATGCAATTTCCCTTTGGATCCGCGATCCTCTGATTCCTGACGTGCTCCAAATTCCACTAGTCCCCTTGGATAGTATTTGGGTCCATATGACCTCCCTATGACAACGACCATACCTCCTCCTTCGAGGGGTTCGGACTTTTAATGCAAATACAATGCGTCTCGGGATTCCACGATCCCTCGAATCACGACCGCGCTCTTCCACTAGCGTTAGCAATAGCCTCTTAGCTAGACTTCTACGATCCATATGACCGTTATCCCGTGACCTCAGTCTTATCACCTCGTTGGGATTTGGTTTCAATGCCGAGTGTTATATGCCCACGGGATTCGATTCCTCGAATCGATTCTGCTATCGTAGTGGCGCCTTAAGCGACACTTCCACTCCGTCCGGCGGCGGTAATCCCACAATAGCTCTTCCCTCCTTTGGAGGTTTTGAGGGTTAGCGATTCTGAAGTACCAAGATTCGTGTCCATAGAATCCCGATATGCCGATCCCGACTTGCGATGGATGACCTCCTAGCGGGCCTTCCCGATAGCTCTGATTTACATATGCGTCCTCTCTCAAATGGATGGCTTAGATCACCTCTCGGGATTTCAAGACTTTGCGTGTGGAACAGGCGCAGGAACTGCTGGTTTCCCTGATTTGTTGATGTCCGATGTCTGATGCCGGATCTCGGAATGGATGATCGTGGCGCATCACTCCCTCATATAGACGACCAGTTGTGTCGGTTTGCCAGGTGGACTTGAATCGCTTTGTCCACAGGAATGCTCGATATCGACTCGATACTCGATAATCTCCTACCTCTGGAATGGCGTGTCGAGAGCTCCGTGCCTCGATCTCCACCATGTGTCTCCACTAACGGATGATCCGGATATTCCGGTGTTTTGAGACTTGAAGTGTCTCAACTTTCTTTTCCTCGCGATGACTCCGCGTGTAGCCGATGGTAGAGTCATTGGTGACCCTACGTTACCGCAACTCACGGCGTCGTCGGCCGGTGGCGGGTATCGCGCAAGATAATGGCCCAGATCCGTTCTCCTGCGCTTTTACTCTAGAGGCTAAACTCTGCGTGCCTTCACCCAATCCAACTGGTGGCCCGGGTATCTATAGAACATCAACTTGATCCCCCAATATCTGGGCTTACCTTGGAAACCGGTGGCCAACCTCCTTGCTTCTCACCATCGGCGGGCGGCGGATTTTCTCCCAAATCGATGGTACAGGTCGTTTCTCCCATGCACTTTTCACCATTGTGCCTTCACGGGCGTGAAAACCGGCGTCCGGATCTTCTTCTTCTTCAACCGATCTGATAGTTGTTGTTCTCTCTCCTGATATTTTTGCACTTTCTTCCCAACCTTGGGAGAAATTTTGAATTCAAAGGCCTCAACCTTTTGTCTGTTTTCTTTCCTCTGCGAACTCCTGAGCTCGAGCTTTTCGCGCGTGTAAATGTTGTCCTCGAGCTTGCTTGACTCCTTGAAGGATTGTTCAATGCCTCGCGAGAGTCTTCCTCATACACACTCTACGGTGCTATCTCTTGAACTTCTTACGCGGACCCTTATGGGATTTTGTCTTCCTTCCTTTCTCCCACAGATGGGTGATGCCCCTCGGCTCTTTTACTTCCGTGACTGGGCGCGACGGAGTGTTTAAACGCTGTGAAGATCCTCGATTGGATTCTTTGCTTGATTCTGAGAACTCAAAGAGACTTCTCTTCTCTTCCACAGTGCCCTATCACGCACAATGACTCCGTCGCCCGCTGGCGTGATACCGGAACTTCAGTAGGTTTTTTCCTCTTTGTGCGGCTTATGCACTTGTTCAATGCCAGCGAGCTGTCACCGAAGAATCCTCGATTGCATCTCTTGAACTCACAACCGATTTCTTCCTATATTGCACTCCTTGCACTGCTCAATGCCCACGGCGAGGAGCTTCAAAATCCTCGATGATTACGTACAATGAACTCACAACGAGTTCCTCAAGCGCACATTGTGCACGTGCTCAATGTACTTGGAAAATCTCTGAGAACTCCTTAGGAGATTTTTGTGCGCAACTATATCTCTCCTACCACGACCTTGCCTCGGTGTTCGGCTAACCTCAAAGGTCTTCCCCTCTCTGAGTTATTTGAATCCATTTTGCAATGCCACAACCTTACGTCTTTAATGCGAGACCATGAGAATCGGAAGTGCTTCCATGCACTGGTATTCAGAACCAGCGATTCTGTCACACCCTCGGCATGAGACACTTCAAGACTTCAATACAGGAATTCAACCAACTCCTGCAAATGGACACCTACAACATACATCTACAACAATACAAATAAACTTTCATACATTCACATAACCGCAGATAATGCGGAAAACTGCTCTTTGTGGTAAATATATAGCCGTACAAATTTACAATGTTAAAGCCGCGGCTTATGGCGAGTCTCGACTCTTCTCTCCTCGCCTATCATGCAGATCCTCGCATAACTACAACAACTCTCCCAAAATGAGATACGAAAATCTTTTTACATGAGGGGGGATCTTAGAGCTCTTCCCTCAACCACCTACCCTATTCAATTACATTGAATAGTTGTCTAATCGAGAATCGGATCTAGATCTCATCCATTACATTAATGGCGGTCTACTCTAAACAAAGGCGCGACTTGCAACAACTAAGCATTTAAGTTACGGTGAATTCAAATTTAGATGAAGTTGCGCCTCTCTTTTAGCATGCGATTTGAATTATTTGGTGTTTGTGGCTAGCGTGGAGAAGTGCTCTGCATCAAAAATCATGTCGGGCTTACCTTCCTATATATATTTTAGGTAGAAACAAAACAAACACAACTTTATCTTTATTCTGAAATTTTTGAATCTCTGAATCTTCAAACCATTCTAAGATCCTATGCGGTAAAATTAGAATGCAAACTATGACTTTGATGAAATGGATATATCAATGGGAACACATCATAAGAGGATTCATAATGACATCAATTAGATTATTGGTTTGAATGCTTCCTTTGATGATGAGATTGATATTTCAAAATCTTGAAGCAGCACACATTAAAATTTGGGCTAATCAAAGAACAAATATGCAATATAGAATGTTTGATCTGCATTAGAGGGCCATTGTCTTTTCAAAAATAAGCCGTGTAAAATCATCCTACATGACATGTATTTTTTCCCATGTGAGTGATGAAAGTGAAAAATTATCAAATTTGACTTCATAAATGTATGTTTGGAATTAATTTCGCAAATATTGGCATATCGAAAGGATCTGACTGTGGCATAAAAGAGTAAGATACCATGGGTAAAGTATCATGTCCACGAGAATATAAGAAGATATCGGGATATAAAAAGTAAAATTAGAGGCTGAGCACATGAAAGAATCTCTTGAGCTATGATATTTAGCAATGTTATTCTCAAGACATTCTTCTTCGCTTTCCTTAAAACTTTCACTTTGTTTTGGTGATGAAATTCTTCAACATAATATGATCATCGAGATTTGCCTTTTGTACTCAATGAGGATAATTCAAAACATTCATGGAAAACATCTAATATTTTATGTTGATAAGGTACGATTTGAGGATGAGGGTTTAATGTTTCTTCTTCCAATTGCATATATACATCTCTAATCAGTTTCATAGGAGTGTTAAAATGTTTAAGATTATTTTCGTCATCTAAGGATTCTTCTAGCTCTTTGAACTAAATATTGATTAGAGCATGAGTTACAAGAATAAAGGGACATTCACCTTGACCCAACATCAAATATTCTTCCCCGATGGTCTAGGAATGATGGATACAATGATGAAGAGGAAAAACCAATTTGATTGTGCGATGGGAACCTTTTCAATAGGTTGTACCTCCACTTGCTTGTTCAAAATTTTGGGATGGATTCCTCTCATCCCTTGAACAAAATTCTTCTCACACTTGAGTGATAGGATTTGTAACTAATTCATCATTCATGATTGAATATATTTGGATGAAAGGGATAAAAGCATCATAGGAGATTTAGTACAAATGACATATCATCAAGATTAAATTCTGAGATATCATGGTGGTTGTTGAAAATCATATCGAGATGAAATCATTGATTAGTAAAGTCTAAATTTTTTTCACATAATTGATTGTAATTATAATTTTAAAAGCATCTAAAAATTCTAAATACCACAAATTGAAACCAATCAATAATATGATATGTTGGAAAAATTTGAAACCAATTTTACCCCAATCCGACCCACAGTAAGCGAACAATTTGCATAAAACATTTAAATAAGAAATATCATGCTGGTGCTTTTACACCAAAACTTGTTAAGATGTTATTTTGCATATACATTTCCCCCACCATCAAAGGTGAGGTTGGACAAAGTGTCTTGTTGGGAATATCTAGTAATGAGAAGTGGAAATCATGTTCCAACCACGATTGATTTGGGAATATGGAAATTAAATGAATTGAAACAAAGGAGCTCACACAAGGCCCATTTGTGGGTTTGGCCTACCTTCTAGATACTCAAGATGACACAACAAAATAATTTATAAATATGGAATTATGGCAGGTTGAGGGGTAAAATATTTAATCATTAAGATTACCTTCTAGCTCCATTGTTGTGAGTAAATGGCACTTTCTATCAACTAGAAGGTCGAGATCTAGGCCGAGGTTGTCTAATTAGCAAGCCGTTTGGTATGAGCTGACCCGATGGGTTTGTGAAGCCGTTAGCCAACTCACGGTCCTAAAATAATAAAAGCAAACTAACTATAAGCATGATTCTAGCAGGTTTATATACTAATTGCAGAGGTGTTTAGGATAGAAGCGTGGATATACAAATGATTATAAACAATCTATATACAATTTGCAGGTTTACTTGAAATCTTGCAAAATGAATGTTCAGGTGTTTCTAACTAAGATGAAAATAGCATAAATATTGCATTTTGAATGTTTAAAGATTTAAAACTAATAAATATTAAGAAAATACAAAGGTGAAACAATGACCACGATTAAGCGATGTAGAAAGATAATTAATGCAATCATAGTTTCATTAATAAATAATTAATAAATAACACACACACTAACATGTTGTTGATCAACAAAACTGATTTTATCTCTATGTGTTGTTTGAGCTCATGTTGTCTGCTTTTGGGGAAACCTATAGCAATACTAGAAACTTCAGGGCCATTCAAAGAAGTGTTTGATATTTGGAGTAAATTAATAACATTAGGAAGACAACTAATTAAAAAACATGTGATCTTAAGATAATCAATATTTAAGAGCGAGAGAAAACTCAATTACGGTATTGATATTATCCATCATTTAACAGTAGAAATAAATTCAACAATAATCAAATGATCGATTGAGCACACATAAAAATGGAGCGGCGGATTATGGGTAGCATCTAAATATTTAACAATATGGAAACACCATATGATGACCTGGATAAAGATAAATCAACCATAATAATATCTCCACCTGGGAAGTCTAAATAGCGTTGTAGTTGCTTCCCATATCAATTCCCAAATTACATTATTCTCCATCTTGAAGTCACGAAGATTTTTTGGGATAATAGACTCTTAAGATATGAAAAAATAATACATAAATGATAGAAATTAACCATGTATTGATAAAGCGGACTAAATATAATTTAAATCAATTCATAAATCAGTACTCAGAATATGAAGATATTATAATGAAAAGTAGAAACCATTATACTCAGGGACAAAATCCATTAAGCAATGGAATTTCATATTTGCCGTCAAGAATACTCGTCCATTCTCCCAAAATTCCAACCATCCGTTACTCCATTTGAAAGAAAAAGTTACAAAATAAATAATATACAAAAAATAAAGGATCAAAATCGTCCTCTCTTAATTTCTTGGATCCTTTGGCTGTGAACTTTTCATATATTTATCTGATGAATATGAATAGTTTACTTGGGCATCACTAATAATTTCCATCACCTCAAATTTTCCCTGCCATTAAAAGAGACCCAATTATCTCTCAAATCATGCATTTTGTTTGAGAAAATCTCAACCTAAATCTAAATGGGTCCATTTTGGAAATGGGTTTCAACCATTTCTTCAAATACCTCACGGTTTGGCTGGCTTGATCATGCCAAATATTCTGTCATTCTTGGCCTTCATTTAAAATTTTATTTGTTTTTGCTCATAAATTTATTTGCAACAATCAAATACTATTTTTAGTTCGAACGTATTTAGCTAATAAAAATCAAGTCCTTGATCAAATCATTGCCAATGGCACGATAATAGAAACCCATGAGAACAAAAAAAATGCTTAAATTATCAACCTAAAAATGTAGATAAAACAAAATCGAATAAAGTCAAAATGAATTTAAGCTAACTATAAGTTGCAAGCAAACATTGTTCACATTTTTTGCTCAAATATGATCTTAAAATTCTAGGCTTCAAGTTGATGGAGAGGAGAAAATTATTAATTTTGGGTTTCTAAAATCAAAATGGAAATGATAGATAATTCAGCGCATTATTATTTTTATTTTGAAATGAGATGCAAAATGAAAAGAATTTAATTAGTGTAATCTCACCAAATGATTTTGTGAAAGTAAGAAACCAACTAAGATTATTATTTGGTGATATTGAACCCATTATTCAAAATAGCCAAACTTGCTAATGAAAAATAATGAATACATAATCATAATTTAAAAGCGAAAGTAAGCAGTTGATGATAAAAATTAACATTTTTGTTTTAATTTGAGATTTCACGTTGATTTCTAAATTTTGACATATACTCTTGTAATGAAGATATCTCATACTATAGTGAGTGTCTTAAGTTTTTCTCAAAGCAAACCAAGGTATGAAACTATTTGAAAAGTTTGATTAAGCCCAGCTCATTATAATTATCAAGATTCTAATGGGGCCCTTTAAATTTTTTAAGGGGAGTTGTTGAGGCCCAGCAGACAATACTTTAACACAATCTTTGTAACCATCTTGCTTCCTTACTTGCATGGGTGACTACCATGTATTTGAATTCTGTGCCAGAGAGATTACCTCACATTGATCTGTCTTTGTTCATCCAACTTATTTCTCCTCCAAGCAGGTTAAGCCCACACTTACCCACTTGTAGATCTCCTACGAACCAGATCTCTCCGACCCAGTATGCACCACTTTTTCCAATCTCGGTCTTCGCCAAAGCACAATCCATAGCTAGCGGTGCCACACAAATACCTGAAAACCCTTTTTAGTGTTGTCTAATGCTCCTTCCTGGTTTTGACATATACCTACTCAAAGCTTTCCACTACATGTGCAATGTTCGATCTAATGCGGACCATTGCATACATCAAACTACCAACTACACTTGCATATGGAGCATGGGGCATGTCTCCTCTTCTTCATGTGTCTGAGGACACTGATCTGCAGATAAATATACACCAACAAGAATAGGAACCTTGACGGGTTTACATTCACATAGTAAACCTCTGCAATGGTAATGGAAACATATTTTCTCTGATTTAACAAAGTTTTACCTCTTCGATCTCTTTTAATTTCCATTGCCCAAATGAAATTTGAAGCAACTAGATCCTTCATGTCAATTTAGAAGACAACTAAGTTTTCATATCCTAGATAATCTCTAATTGTTTCCTATCAACATGTCATCAACAAGACCAAATCTAAGTGATGATCGCGAATTAATTTAAAATACACACATTGATCCTCTTTGCTTCTTGTGAAGCCAAGTCCCAACATATAAAGATCAAATTCTTGATACCCATCGCTAATTGATTGTTTTAAACCATGGATGGACTTTTTAAGCTTGCATACCAACTCCTTTTCCTTCACAACGCAACCTCTGGTTGCTTCGCGCAGATTTCTTCTTCCGGATCCCATGCGAGAGATGATGTCTTCACATCCATTTGTTCTATCTCAATATCAAATGTTGTAGCTAGATACATTTTTACTCTAATGGAATTTAATTTTGTGATATGAGAAAAAATCTCACCAAAACAGATTCCCTCAACCTAGGAGTGAAGCCAAGTCCCAACATATAAGTATCAAATTTTTGATACCACATCCTTGGTGATTGTTTTAAACCATATGGGGAATCTTTCAACTTGCATACCAACTCCTTCTTTCCCTTCACAACATAACCTCCTGGTTGCTTCATATAGATTTCTTCTTCCAGATCCCCATGCAGGAATGATGTCTTCACATCCATTTGTTCTACCTCAAAATCAAATGTAGCAGCAACAAATAACATAAATCTTATAGAGGTTAACTTGGCAACATGAGTAAAAATATCAACAAAATCAATTCCCTCAACCTAGGAATAACCCTTTGCTACTAATCAAGCTTTGTATTTCTCCACTTTTCCTTCTGCATTCAACTTCTTTTTAAATACCAATTTTCTGCCAATGGGTTTTCTTCTAGTGGGCAACTCCACTAGATACCAAGACTCATTCTTATCCAAGGATGCCATTTCTTCGTACATGTCCCTTTTCCAAAGATTTCCATCCTCTGAATCCACTGCCTCCCTGATAGTTCTAGAATCATCATCAATAATAGACAAAGCAAAATTTGAACGAAAATCAGATGGAGTATACCTTTCTGGTAGCCTTATTTCTCTAACCAATCTTCTCAATACTGGAGCATGAGGATTTTCTTCTTCTGATTCATGTTCTTCTGTAGAGTCTAATTCATCATCCTTTAAATCAAACTCTATTTTCTATGGTTCTTCCTTACTTGGTAGGACTTCCTGTCTAACAGCATCCTTCATTTCTCTAAATACCACATCTTGGTTATACACTACCTTCTTAGTTTCTGGGTTCCAAATCTTATAACCTTTGAGACCATATTTATATCCAATAAAGATACACTTTTCAGACTTATTATCTAGCTTACTCTTGTTTTCCTTTGGAACATGAACATATGCATCACAACCAAATACCTCGGGATGTGTGAGAGAAGGTTCCTTACCAGTCCATACCTCTTGTGGAGTCTTGTCATCCAACGCTGATGAGGGTGATCTGTTGACCATGTAACATGTAGTACCCACTGCCTCTGCCCATAATTCTTGCCCTAACCCGACACCACTGAGCATGCACCTTGTTTTTTCCATCAGCGTCCTGTTTATCCTTTCTACAACTTCATTCTTCTGAGGTGTATATGGAGTAGTCTTATGTCTTTCTATACTACACTTCTTACATAATTCTTCAAATTCACTTCTGCAAAACTCTCCGCCATTATATGTCCTCAACACCTTAATTCTTTTCTTTGTTTGATTCTCAACAAGAGCCTTAAACTCTTTAAACCTGTCAAATACTTCAGATTTCTTCCTAAGGAAATATATCCAAGTATTCCTCGAGAAGTCATCCATAAATGAGACATAGTACAAATATTTTCCCAATGATGGGACCGACACAGGTCCAAAAATATCACTATGAACTAGATGTAAAATTCCTTCTTCCCTCGTTGCACTAGAGGGGAATCTTAGCTGATTTTGCTTCCCATATATACAATGTTCACATGAATCAAAATCCAGAGAGAAGTTAGACATACCCTGATCCATGCCTTTACCGTGTAGTAGTCGAAGACCCTTCTCTCTAATATGCACTAATCTTTGATGCCACATCATAACCTTTTCTCTAGAGACTGTAGGAGTTGTTTCTTATTCAACTCCAATATCAGGAACAATGGAAATATTACACCCATCACTAATAGTGCTTCCTTGCAGATTATATAGAGTTCCAAGCCAAACTCCCTTAAGGAACACCATTTCTCCTTGAACCATCCTGCAGGTTTCCTTTTCAAATATTGTTTTTACCCCTGCATCTTCCATTTTTCTTACAAAAATCAAATTTCTGGCCAAACCTAGGATGTGCAGAACACCAGGCAATGTTCTAATCCTTCCATCTATGAGCCTCGACTTGAATTTTCATCGTCCTATGATTTTGGTTGTCTAATCATTACCTAAGAAAACATTACCTCCATCATACCTTTCATATTCGCAGAACCACTCCCTGTGGGGAGTCATATGAAAGGATGCCCAAGAATCAACCAACCATGCCTCATGATCTGCATGTGTTCTTGAAGAGGCCAAGTATAGATCCCCTCCTTCTTCCTTGGAGGTATTTTCTTCTGTAGAATGAGATTATTCAGATCCCTTCTTTTTCTCAACCTTGGATCTACGCTGCTTCTTGTAGTGCTCTTATTTTCCACATTTCCAACATAGCCTTAGAAAATTTCCAGGAGATTTAGATCTACCCTTAGACTTAGATCTCCCACTTGAGAAATTAGATCTATTCCTTTCCTGGGAACGTCCTCTTACAAATAATGCGTCTGTGCTCTGTCCTTCCATATTCTTCTGTCTCATCTCCTCTGACAACAAGGATGATACCACAAATTCAAACTTCAAGATAGTTGTATTACTACCTATGGCCACAACCAGACCATCCCAAGAGTCTGGTAAAGAACACAATAAAATGATACATTTACCTTCATTTGAAATTTTAATATCAACAGATACTAACTGACTTACCACATTATTGAAGGCATTCAAATGCTCTGCCACCGAGTCTCCATCTCTCATCCTTAGGTTATACAACTTCTTTCTCATGAATAGTTTATTTACTAGGGACTTAGATTGATACAACTTCCCTAATTTTTCCCATAAATCCTTGGTTGTAGCTTCCTATGACACATTCAGTAATACTGAATTAGAGAGACTCAGTCGGATTGTGCTCATTGCCTTCTGATCCAACTTTTTCCAGTCATCTGTTGAAGTTCCTGTAGGTGCAGTACCTGGATATATCGCGATCCACTGATCTTTGTCCACCAACAAATCTTCCATCTTGAGCTTCCACAACTCAAAATGTTTCCCATTAAACTTCTCGATTTCCAACTTCGAATTGCTTGCCATTTCTTTTCACCTGAAAAATCAATACCATAGATCTCCCACTGTAACAAGGCTTATCACAGTCCTGAGCCAAACCCTTGACCACAAAGGCATCCCCTTGAAGCTAATAAATCTTTGATACCAAATGTAGATTCTAACCTTGTACAATATCTACTACAAACAAATATTCAGAAAAAGAACATAAAATATACAATGGAAAATACAAACATTACACAGATATTTTTCCCTTGGAAACCCAAACCGATAAAACCAACATATTATATATTCATTCATTGTGATACATTGTTTACAATAAAATATACATATAGGAGCCAACAACATCCAAAACCCTAACCCAATGACCCAAATTAGTCCAAAACCCTTATTTCTTAACCGGAAATAGAAAACCATCGGCAAAAACCATGTGCCGAAAAAACCACCTAAATATGTTTCCCGAGGCAAAAGAATATCACACATACCCAACATTGTCACAGGAGAACAAACAAGAAATTCGGGTTTGGCACAATTTTATGCACTTTATTCTTCTTAGAGAGTGCCTAGTCTTAGCCCGAGGGAGATAGTATGGGGACATACTTCCTCCTTTACAACATTGTGCAAGTGAGAATTTTTTCTCCCTAGACAAGGTGGAGGAAGTACCCAAGAGGCATTTGATGAAAAATTCTATGATTGGTGGGCCCATCAGATTCTATTCATAGAGGACTATCCCTATGCAGAAATTAGTTTCATGAGAGATCCCAACATGCCCATGCCTCTTGGCAAGGAGCATGGCGAGATAGGTAACACTTTTTTAAAGTTATTTAATTTTTGAATTTTTATATATTATCCTTTTTATGTGTAATTCATAGTACTAACTTAAAGATCTGTTATATAAAGATGTGGGACTTGTTCAACCAATAGACTTCGCCATGACTAGGCGTCATCCTTGACCAAATATTGGACCAGTAGGAGTAGGAGGATGAGTATCTACAGGAGGACCCCCAACCAGAGAGGTTGAGAGAGTGTTGCAGTGAGTAGAGAGAAACCTTGCGGCTCTCACTCATGCAATACTCATGGACGAGATCAAGGATCTTCCCCCAGCTATGTAGACACAAGTAGTGGGGGTGCCTAGGACTTGGGTCCTACTATTCCGGTGTCTTGAGAATGTCGTGGTTCACTACAACAAGGATAATAGGCCTAGACCTTAGATAGTGTTGGACCACTTATTTTTCGAGGGAACGTTTTGTACTATGTATTTGAGGGATTAAGCCCATTGATGTATACCAACTATTTTTGAGGCTTTAGTGCCCACTTTGTACTCATGACACTATGTTTTGGATACACACACACACACACACACACACACACACATCTTTTTCTGTCTTATGGATGACATTTTTTACAAATTTATTTACATGTGTATGTTTTACTTTTACGTGTGAGCAACATGCCAATCTAATACTTGACTAGCTAATGTATCAGTTAGTTGGTTAGATCTCCTAGGAACATTAATATAATTAATATAATCAAAATATCATTCTAAGAGATGTACCCTAAGGAATCATCGATGAAGAGTGGGATCGTAAACATGGTAAACCCCATTTAACTGGGACACGAACATTTGAGCATCTAAATAAATCCAAAGGTGAGAAATACCATGTGACAAGGCATCAGGTAGTAATTCTATCATTGCACTGTACTTGACAATATTATTGGTTTCTTCACCTAGACAAATACCTCCAGAAGATAGCAACTGGCCACCATGTGTAAAAATCACCCAAGTCGCAGAAGCAAGCCTCTGAGTGTGTCGTCTAGTAATGTCCGTGAACCCAACATAGACTTCAGATTCACTTGACATCTACCATAATGAAAAATATAACATAAATGACTACACATCCATAAAACAAAAAGTTCAAAAATGTATAAAACAAAACTATAAATATATACAAGAATTCACGCTCAGGCAACTGACCTAAGTGTAATACTTCTTAAGGTAGAGCCCATTTCTAGGCTCCACTAAGGAATTACTCTCAAAATCAACCAGAAGGTAAGAACCCTTTTCTAAGACCTCTTTCACAATGAAAGGTCTGAACCACATGGGTTTGAACTTGACTACCCCCAAGGGATATTTTTCTTGGTTGTAGACCAGGACAAGATCACCTTCGGAGAAAATTTGAGGGTGGACAGACCGATCATATTAACACTTGACCTATTTTTTATGAGACTCGTTAGCCAAGGCTGCATCCCGACACTGCTCATCGATTTGCTCGAGATATAAAAGATGTTCCTCAAGCAGTGTAGTGTCAGGTAGTAGTTCCACTACCAAATTCAAACAAGGGATTTGAAATTCAATTGGCAAGACCTCCTCTAGCCCGTAAATGAGTTGAAAAGGTGAAAAATCAGTAGCAGTTTGTACAGAAGTTTGATACGCCCAAAGTGTCAAATATAACATCAAATTCCAATTTGACTTGGCCAAATTAATCGTTCGCTGAAGAATAGTCTTGAGAGACTTATTCATAGCTTCTTCTTGATCGTTCACTTATCGGTAATATGGTGACAAATGTTCCTGTTTAAACCCAAGATTTGATGTTAATTCAGACATCATTTTTTTTGGAAGTGACTTCCATGGTCAGTGACAATCTCTTTCGAGATACCAAATCTAGCTACTATCTGATTGAAAAAGAAAAGAGCAGCAGTTTCCCCATCATTTTGAAATGTTGGCATAACTTCAACCCACTTAGTAAATTGGTCTACTACTACAATCATATAGTGATGCCCCCTGGCAGAAACCAAGTGACATGTAGTGAAATCAATCCCCCACTTGGTGAAGGGATCAACAACAATAATCGGAAACATAGGAGTTGGGTTTTCCCACATCTTCTGACAAAATATTTGGCACGGGTGACACTTCTTGACCACCTCAACACAATATTTGATTAATGAAGGCCAAAAATATCCTGTGCGAAGAATCGTTTGGGTAGTTTCCAATCCAGACATATGACCGCCACATGCTCCTGTGTGACATGCGTTCAAAACAAGATATGCTTCTTCATGAGTAAGACATCACCGAAGAATGCAATCTACCCCTCGACAATACAAAGTGTCATCAAGGATGAGATAGTTCCATGCTTGGTGTCATATTCGTTGATTCTCATCACGAGAATAAGAAGTGGGGCACTTCAAAGTTTGAAGATACACAAATATATCTGCATAATAGGGGTCCGAAGATGTGATCAGAAAAAGATCTCTGTTAATTGGTAACTCTTCAGGAGAAATAACACCACTTTCAACTGGAAGTTTCGAGATTAAATCCGCAAAAACCAAGGACTTCTTAGATTTCACCGAAACAAAATCCTAGTCAAACTCTTGTAGGATAAATATCCATCGACTGATTTTTATGTCGATGACCCGTCATTTTAACACATATTGAAAGGGGTTTTCGATGTCAATGACAGTGGTATTGTGAAGTAATATATAGTGAAAGAACCGATGGACATCGTGAATAGCTTCCAAAGCGAGTTTCTCAACATGAGAGTAGTTGAGTTCCGATCCAACTAGGCCTTGGCTAAGATAATAGATAACATGATCTTCGAGCATGTCATCCTCTTGGACCAAGACCATGTCGATTGTAGACTCTGCAACAACCAAATATAAAAATAAATCCTTTCCATAACTAGGAGGACTGAGTAGAGGGGAAAACGTCAGGGCACATTTCAATGCGTAAAAAGAGCATTGAGTGGCTTCATCCCAACAAAATGGGACCCCTTTTTTCAAAAGATGCATGAACCCTTTCGTAATCTCGGCATAATTAGCAACAAAATGTTCAAGACAATTTTCTTTCCCCTGTAGACTCCGAAGATGGGGATTTGTGCGTGGGGGAGCAAATTGGACTATTGCCTCAACCTTTAGAGGATCGACCATGATCCATTTTGTTGACACTATGAAACCTAATAAATGACCCGATGTCACATAAAATCTGCACTTGTTTAGATCCAAGTGAATTCGATAATAGCGACACTTGTCAAAGATTAGTTGTAAATGGGCGGGATGATCAGATCACTTGCGAGAACATGATTCCATATCATCGAGGTATGCATCCACTATGTGTTTGAGGTCATGAAAATAAAATGGCATGGCCTGCTGAAAAGTACCGCCAACATTATTTAGGACAAAAGGCATTTTTTGATACACAAAAGTACCCCAAGGAAAAACAAAATCCATTTTATGTTGGTCCTCGGGCTTGATTTGAATTTGATTATACCCGGAAAACCCATCCATGAAAGAAAATACCTCACAACCTGCACATTCATTAATGATCTGGTCAATAAACAAGGTTGGAAAATTATCTTTTGAGAAAGCTTTGTTCAAGTCGTGAAAGTCCATACATACACGGATCATGCCTTGCTTCTTGTTGACAAGAACATGGTTCGATCACCATTTTGTCAATTGCATGGGGTATATGAAAACAACTTTGAGGAGTTTCTCTACTTCAACCTTTATTGTCGCTGCTTTGAGAGGATTGACCGGGTGAAGCTTCTGTCGAACTAGTTTAACATCAGGATAAGTTGTGATTTCATGTTCAAGAATTCATGGGTCGATGCCTGTAATCTCCTCATAAGACCAAGAAAAAACGTTGTGGAATTCTTTCAATAATTTTGTGTAGATTTGAATCTCTTCGAGAGAGAAATCTGCTCCGATGAAGACATTTTCCATGATTCCTGGTGTTTTGGAGATATCGATAGGAATCGTCTCAGCAATTCTTTCCATGTTTCCCTTGGCATATATTTCGTGTGTAGCCAAAGGGTTAATAGGAAAAGTCTTATCTCCATTCATGGTCATAACAAACTCTCCTGCCTCTATTCTCCTTAGCTCGGGTAAGAAGTAATATCTATGATGAAGATCATCTGAAGGTCTATCTGGCCCAGTCATTTCCTCCAGGATCGCCTTGTCATAGGGAAAGACTAATTCCAAAGGCTCTTGAGCGGGGATAGAGTCTTGATCCCAAATAGGCTCAAGAAAAGGATATAGGTCTTGTGGTGGAGCTGGATCAGGGTTGATCGAGGCTTTCTAGAAAATGTTGTATGGAACCTCGACAACGGATAAGGGCAAGGCCATGCCAAGGTTCCCTACCCCTTTCATCGAAGTCGACGAGGAAAGTAAAGTCCATGGGTCTTCAAAGTAACTCGTTTTGAAAGATGAAACTTGAAAAATTATAGCCTTCGGCTGGTCGAGGACAACCAAAATAAACCTAACATCATCGTAAGGAAGCGGATAATCAAAAGTTCCCATTAAATATGGAAACAATTTGACACATAATTTGAGAGTGACCGACTGTGGGTTATCAATCATCAGGACTGTGGATGACCCCGATGAAGGCTTAGGATGGGAGAAGGATAATTGGTCAATGATTATAATCCAATCATCATGAGGAAAGCATAAGACCTGAAAAACAATGGCTACAACTGCATTCATTGCGTAATTAAAAATCATCCCTAACAAAATATTTTAGTTGAGAGGTGCATCGACTACTTCAACCTCTACACAAACAATTTTACCCTCCAACTGCATGGGGAAAGAGAGAATTATACCATGTGGTCTGAACGAATGACCATCAAATTCCATAACCAACGTGGGTGATGGAGCCAACTGATGTTGGTCGATTCCCTTCCAACATGCCAACGACATTATGCAAGTTGAGGCAACCTCATCAACCAACGTACAAAAAATGTTCCATGTCAACGATTTGATGGTGTACAAAACTACTACATGAAAGGTGGCATGGTGAGGAAGACGAGGTTTATGGTCAGTAATATAAAAAATGATCATTCCTGAGTTACTGGGCTCAACTGCTCCCAAGGAAGAAAAAAAAGATTTTCTTTGTGAGGGGAAACTCTAGAGAACCTCCAGAGCCGACATATCACAAGGAGTCTATGCCAAATCCTCTACAATGGAGTAATTTTGATCATCCCTCGCATTTGGATTGTGAGAAGCCTTTTTGAAAGCTCCCCTAGGGATGCGATTCATTGTTTCTCCCACTGTCTTCTCAATTTGAAGAGGAATCAATGGGTTGGAGGCCTCTTTTCCCTTCTCAACAGATTCTGGCATTTCGTAGTCATGAGGCTTGGTCAATAAATGAGCTTTGACTTTGACCATATAAATGTTTGTGACTGGGTTGTTTGGATTAGGCACAGGGGGTCCCTGACTTCCCCCAACCATGCTCATGGATGCATAATCTTGATCCATTCCTCAAACTTAGGGATGTTATAAGAAAACTTAGTCGGCATGGGGGGCCAAAATGGATCATGAAAAATTGGGTCATTTAACAATCTTGACAGGTCTGGAAAATACAAAGTTTCCGAAAAAGGTAGTCTCGGTTGTGGAGTATTTACATGAAAAGAGGGGCCTGGATTTTGGTTGGCACTAGGTTTCTAGGAAAATTTTGACTACTCGTCAGGGTTTTGAAAGATTCCATGGTGGCCATGTTTAGTGAAAGGGACTTGCATCTGATGTTGTATCATCAGTTGATTCTTGAAGCTAGATGACATGGCTTGAGCAGAGATTACTCCTTGTACAATGTTCCATGGACCTTGGTTGGGGATGCCCCCAACCGACCCTCATGGTATAGGTACTAAACCTTGCTTGGGGTTCCACATAGTGTTGGAGGGGTTTCCCTTGATCAAAATCCATTGCGAGGGAAACGAGCCCTGCCAAGGATTCCCAAGACCTTGCGAGGAGAAAACTTCTATCATCGCTCCCTATGAAGGAATGAAACCTTGTGCACGATTATGTTGACCAAAGACGGGGTTTTCCCCAGTCGAGAACGCAGAAGAAGTAAAAGATTTATTTGCAAACACACCAAACAAAGAAAATGACATTGATCCCACCAGAGTCATGCAGGATGAATGTCCTTGGATCCCTCCACTAAAAAACCTATAGTTGGTATTAGGCCCAATTTTTTGTTGAAACATGCCACCGAGCAAGGGGGACGAAGGAGGGATGTGACCCCCACAATAAGGAATAGCATTGAATGGGGAAATGGTGCCCGTGACGGATCCATGCAATGGAGCGTTAGAGCTCCTTTCGCCGAGACCAATGGTATGTAGTGTAGAGTATGTGAGAACCGAGTTAGAGTCAAAACTAGGCATCCCATATAAAAAGGGAGTGCCTAACGCATTCTGAATGAAGGGAATAGTGGTCGACGTCGTCAAAGGAATTGAACCATTGCCCAAAGTTGTGGGTGTCGGGACACTCGTGGTCCTATAGACAGAGGTGGGGGAGGAGGTAGAATGCCCCATCCTACGACAACTGTGATGGGAGTATAAGGACTCCCTGACAAAGTAGCGTTGGTCTCTTCCATAGTCGCTCGTCAAACAAACTATCATTCAGGAGAAGTCACCTTGGGAGGGACTATCTGAATTAGAGGAAACGTCGATAAGTCGGTGATCGAAGGATTTTCTAGCCTGAAACCTTTGGTCTCAAGATCAGAAATGATGTATTCCTTTGGTGCGAGAAATTATTCTCTTGGATACATATCAGGTACAGTTTCATGTGGCTCGATAGCTTCGAACGATCCTTCTTGATATATCCTACACCTCAACGGTGGTGGAGGTGGCTCCAAAGTAATCGGTGGCAGGCTCTAAAGCCTACGCGAATGGTGGAGTTGTTGATCTTCCACCTTATGAAATGATCAACTGACACTGTAAGGTTTGTCTAGCGTCAATTCATAGAGCACACACTAAACTTTCCTAAAGGAAAATCAAGCAGAAAACTAACTAGTAGGAAGAACAGTTATGTCAATCGATGCTAGAGAAAATTACTGATGCAAGTGTAACTTGAACATGGAAACACCCTTCGGGTATACTCTGCAAAGTGTGATCCGACGTCTTCCCTAGGTACTGTGGTATACCTCCACATTCACTTGTTTAATTCCGTAAAAATTGGCAACTAGGTTTCCAACTCGTAGTCAGTCACCAGGTGGGTACAGTCGACAATCAGGTTAATGCTAATGAACAAGATAACAAAGTCTGAAGCCCTTCAAGGGTATCGAAGGAAATTGGTCCGAAATACAACTGAGTATCTCGAACGGATTCAAGGTCCACTAGGCTTCGTAGTCAAATGCAATTAGTGTGATTCCCAAGAAAGAACCTCAATATACAATCCCACTACGCTTGGTATAGATTTGGAGGGGTTATCTCCTCTACCTTTCCTTACGCGACCTCGTGTTTATCCCCTGTTTTAGAGGGGGGTCTCAGCTGAATCTTATAGTGTTGGACTTTAGACATTCCCCATCGCATACTCCAATGTTTTTTTAGATGTCCTTGAAGAGTTTCCTCTTCAAACCTATTTCAAGGTACTAAAGCCTAGACTAGTTGGTGAACCCTACAAACAAAAAGTCTAATAGATTTTAAGTTAAGAGTTGATTTTATGGGCTTGATTTACTCAAAGGATATGAACTTGCAACTTATGGTGTTTGGAAGAGACAAAAAAGAAGAAAACTTTAGAGCATTTATATGAAAAAGCAAACTAGATACTTCAAATTTAAAGCAAAGGCTTGTAATTCTTTGTGAATGTCAACTTTTCAAAACAATATTCAAAGATCGTATAAGTGAAAATTTCCTAAAAGATATTTTTTGTTTCACTATGAAAAACTACTTATGCTTTCAGGAAAATAAGAAGGAACTTTGAAACATAACTCTTTTCTTTTTGTAAAAAGGAAATCTATGCTACTATAACCAAACTAAATGCATGGATGAATTTTTTTTTTTTTTTTTTGAAATGCTTAAACAAGTAAAAAAGAGGTAAAATATTATTTTTGTTTTTCAAATCATAAACTGGATAAAGAGAAGATAAACCCCAAGACTCAAACAGACCCTAGACCACTGCATAAATACAGGGACTCACAAGAATCCAGAGGAGGATCTAACGCTTATAGTCCAACTCTAAACCTCTAAGGAAAACAAAAGAAGATCAAGAAACAAGTTAAAACTGAATCTTTAACCCAATCAAAGACCACTAACATAGACCTTGTAAAGTACAAGAAAGGCCTGAGAATCCTAAAGCTTCTGTCAGAAAAGAGAAAAACTCTTATTTTTAAAAAACCTTTCAAGACACAGAGACACGGGTTGTTTCACTAGCATCCTGTGTATGTACATGGGTTGTATATTGTGTAGACTACGTATGTACATGAATTGAGCCAAAGCAGGGCGTGTACACCTTTGATATTTTTCAAAAAGAAAAAGGGCTTGGAATATTGATTAGGCAAGGAAGGCTGGTAGGTAGCTATAAGGTGACCAAAGACCCTAAACTGACTCAGTAAACCTGAAAAACTCAAAAATAAATTGAAAAAACCAATTTAAACCAAATATCCCACTAAGACCCTAGAAAGACTCCCTAGTGGAGTCACCAATTCTTCTAGTG
>SNQJ01S0154766.1:203-18547 GCA_010110895.2 Picea sitchensis
GGTTTTTAAATTTGTGGATAGGGAAGAGAGAAAATGGAGGTATGCATCTAGTAAAATGGAAATATATATATATATATATATAAGGAAGCTAGATAGGGATAAAATAATATCTATATCTTTGGGGAATCTGTCATAGACAAGAGCTTATGGAGGGTGATTACATACGAAGGTATTTGAAAGAAAACCATTGTATAGAAATGCATTTCACCTGATATAATGATAGACTAGATAAGAAGCACAAGGAAAAGCATTGAAAGCATGTCTATACATTGGAAAGCTCATAGTGCAAGCAATATCAATGATAAGAAATTGGTTAGTTTGTAAAGTGGGAAATGGGGAACAAGGGAGGGTGGGTATAGATCCGTGGATTGGAAGTATAAATGGATACAAGATTCCAGAGAGATTGTTGGAGGTAATAAAAGATCGGGTGATTTATACTCTTAATCAGATCATGGATAAAAATTCCACAAACATATGGCAACAAGGTTGGTTAAAGGCTAATTTAAGGATAGAAGGATATTTATCTCAAGCATGGAACACACATGTAGACAATTTAACTAAAATCCATGTTAGAAGAGGGAAATAAGGAGAGTTTCTTACTTGGTCAAGAAACCAAACCTTGGGTGTGTGCATAGTACAATTGCGGTACAGTGCCATTTTTAATTTAGGGGTTGATCAACCAAAATAGTGGTGGAATATATTATGAAGGATAAAGGACCCAAATAAAACACACATTTTCATGTGGTTGGCCATAAAAATTAAGGCTCTAAGATGAGAGATTATGGAGAAAAAATCTAGACGACCCTCGAGAATTTGTATTATATATAGATATAGGGAAGAAACAATAAATTGCTTGTACAATGTCCATATGCTAAGAAAAATCAGTTAGGAGTGGAGGTTCTAACCATAGTTAAGGATGAATGGATAGGTGGTTTAGTGGAGGATTTTTTAAAGCAATGGATGACCAAAAGGGAACTAAAATAATTCCAGGCAGTATATTGCCTGACTATATGGGGACTTTGGTTGGCAAGGATCCCAACGGTCTTCAAGGGGAGAGTTATTCTACCCCTTCAATGCTATCTATAAATCAAAGAAATTACTTCAGAATATTGAATGATTATAAGTAAAAAACAATAGTAATTTGAATGATCTGGATATAAATAAAAGCTATGTGTGGGGATTCTTTCATGGAGAGACACAAGGGCCATAGAACTACACTGGTGTTGGGGGTGTTATTTTTTTTTCTTCAAATAATCATTATGTAAATTTTAAAGTAGTTTTAGGGAGCCTAGGGCTTAAATAATAGTGCATAATTCTTGGCCTTAAAAATCCTTCTCAAAAAATCCATGGAAAATGAACATCAAACAATTACATGTTAATGGAGACTCTAGTTTGGTTATTTAGTGGATGGGGGGCACTGTTAGATCTTAAACATATCCCTAGGGCCCATAAGAGATCAAATGAAGGAGGTGGTTTCTCTATTTGACTTCATCTCATTCACACATTTTTATAGAGAAAAAATGTGGAAGTAGATATGCTCTCCAAAAAAGGACAAGAAGTAGCCAAAGGGTTGGTGATTATGGAGCTGGAAGTAAAGGATGGAATGCACACTATCTCTAAAACTTGAATTTGATATGTTGTATAAGGATAAGTTTAATGTATCTATTTGTCTTTACTTAAATATGTTATATATTTTTCATTCTTGGTTCTATGTTCCTAAAGTGTTAGAAATCATAAAGGTATTGTTTCCAATAGTTTTAGGCAAGGTCTAAATGCCTTGCATAAACAATATACATATGATCTTTGAAGCATGCCAATATTAATTTGAGGCATGCTAAGACCTTTAGTTTATTTTTTGAAGTTAGCTATAGATTAGTGTATTTCGAGGGGTCTCTCCAATCCCACTCTTATTGTAAAGTGCATGAGCACATAAGGAATATAATTTCTTTTAGGTAATGAATAAAAATGACATTTTTTTCTTGAAAAAGAAATTTCAAAATGTAACATCCCGCTCTTGCGTGCGTGGAGTGGAATTATTCTTTGAGGACACTTGCGTGCAAATGATCTGGTTCATTGTATGATTGGTTTTTTTTATTTTGATTATGAGATATTGTGGATTTGACGATATGTTATTTTTGATGTATTTACATCGACAGGGGCTATTGATTGGGTTCTCCTGAGTGTGTAGGACTATAGACGTGAGAGGATGTTGATGGCATCGATGGATCTCCTTGGACTCTGGATCGAGTAAGGGAGTGGACTGTTGTGGTTTGACTATTTTGATATTTCAGATGTGACGTATAACCAGATATTATGATGTTGATTGTTATAGTTGACATGTTTCATTGATGGATGTAGGTTGATGATAGCTTGCTAACCAGACTCACATTTGGAGTAAAGGGGCCATGCATGACAACCAGAGACATTGAGGGAGAGGTATGGCAGTAGCCCTGCCAAAGCCTACTAACAGTCCCGTCGTGGCTCGAACTATAGGTTAACGATTACCTAGTTTGAGAGATCCACGATGCTATGAGCGCAGACTGTGACAGTCGCTCAGAATGATTCTAAGGGAAGTGCAATAAGGCAAGGTACTTATTCCTTAGAGGCCCTTAGTCTCCCACAAGATCACCTGATGGAGTATTGACTCCAGGGGTTTGATTTCTACCAAATTTAGTCAAGAGGCGAAAGGCACCCTTGGAGCACATAGTGCATCTTGAAGGGTGCATCGCGTAAATAAAACAGAAAGAGGGGAGTGACACCCTTGGAGAACATAGTGTGTCCTGAAGGGCACATCATGATTTTAACTGTGGTAAGTTAATAACTAGTGCCTAGAAAACTATGCCTCCTTAGGATCTGGTCGGCCTTAAAATAGATGATGGTATGAATAAAGTTTAATAACTAAATGTTTCCTTAAAAAACTGTTGCCCAACCTAGTGAAATTAAAACCTATGACTAAGTAGAACATGTGAACAAAGAAAAAATAAATAGACATGTAACAAGAAGGGGGGTAATAAATTCAAACTTTAATTATTAAAGTAAAAATTATAATGGAGGATTAAATTTATTAAAAGAGTAAATGGTTGTTTTTGTCTAAACTTGTTAATTTTGAATTTAGTTAAAAAGATAAAGGGGGAAACTTAAAGAAAAGGGGAAACTTAAAGAAAAAGGGGAATGTCTAACTTAGTAGGGAATCTAGCCTTTGGAACTTTCTATTTGTGAACTCAACCAGGCTTAAGTAAGGCGTAAGTCATTTAAGAAATGTAAGGGAATAAAGGGACACTGAGGAGCATTTTTAGGAACGCTTTTAGGTGGGTGAGGGATATAGGAAAATTTAATTAATTAATAAATTGTTTTTTTGGTGCAACTAAGGGATTAGGTGACATGTGTACGGGGGAGGTTTGTCCTAATTAAATTTAATAAAAAAAATCTGATGAGGGTTTGCGAAACTAATGACTAATAAAACTCTATAAAAAGGATGGCAGAGAAGGAGTATGGATCACATTTGGTTTGCATAAGGTTACGTTGCTAGAATTTTATCTTGACTGAACTTCTCTTGTGGGAGTTGTGATACCCAGCTCAGTAACGAGTGGCAGCTCGACCTTGCGAGGCAAGCTAGGAGGTAGAATTCTATGGTATTGTGTGCATGGCCCTTTTGCAGCTCGAGGGGATTGGGGGGAAGAGGTGTACCCCTAGCGTTGGTTGGGAGGTATCGGTGAGGTCTCAGTGGTTGGCAAGCGGGAGTTGGACGAAGCTCAGGCGCGGGACAACGACTACGGGTTCTTCGCCTTCGGATTTGGTATGCACGTGTAAATTTTCCATTATATTTCAGTGAAATTTTCTGTATATGAATAATATTAATGATGAATATTGTAGTGTATGTCGTTTAGAAGTTGTTGCACTTGTACTGTGTCTCTGGCTTAGTTGGAGTTTTAGGGTGATGAATTCTAGATTATAGTTTAAGGGAAAAAAGGATATGTGTGAAATGAAATTGGTTATTTCCTTATGAAACATGAATCATATTAGCTTATTATGAACACATGAATAACTTATATTCTCTTGTGTGTATATAGTCTGAGGATTATTCTATTGTCGATTGAATATGAGCTATGTCTTTTAAGCTAGGAAATTTTAAAAACAATTGAATTGTCTTCATTCATATATTTCTATTGTAGTTGTGCATAATTTGCAGATTCATATATTATATTGTAGTTGTGCATAATTTGCAGTACGTCCACTGCTAAGTTACCTGCCCCATTGTTTCTAGTTCCTTAGAACCACGCGATAGACTAATAGGATTCTTGTTACATGAAATATACACTGCCTATGTGTTGTCTCTACGGATTCATGAGAAGTTGTATAAAAATATGGTGTGACTGACAACAATTTTAATACTCGAAATACCATTGTTGGGTTATCTGATCCATGTTATTCTAGTTTAATTTCGAGATTGCAACTCACCTCTCGTCGAGTACTTCTGGCTTGCTTTCATCCGTGCTTTAATGATCTCTGATCTTAGGTGGTTATCGATCTTAATTCGGTAATTACCTTCAAGACTAATAATTCTTTTGGAACCCACCAGGATAAGTAGATGTCATGTTGAATTGTATCATTATTTAAGAGTCTATCCCTGTGTAATTCGCAGTGCATTATCTCTAACTTTGAATTTATTTAAATATTTAAAATTACAATTTAAACCTTAACAACTGAAATATTTTTGTGATTCCTCGTCAGAGAGATGCTAATGGATACGAAACCATTCTTCACGATAATATTTATGAATTCCAAATTAAAATGGGATACAGGGTCATCAGATCATTTTGTTATGGAGCATAGAAATGGTAAGTCCGTTGATTATAAGCATCCACCTCCAGTTCTGTGATTTCCCTGTATCCAAACTGAATTCATATTTCACACGCTTGTAAAGAAAGGAGGCGTGGGTTAAGGGGAAAGTGAAAAAGGAATTATAAAAATAATTTTTCAACGTGAGCCTTCTTATTCTATTAAATTCATGCTTTTTAGGTAAAATATGTCATATTGTTTTCATCGATTTCCTGCACTGCCCACATTATAGCTGCCACGGTATTGGTTGCAAAGACCTGGAGAGAAATTATCTTGAACCCATTATGATATCACCCTTTATTAAAGTAAGGGAAACTGTTGGACGGATTTAGTTAGCAATTCAACTTTTTCCTTTGCGCAGCTTGTGACAGGTAATGGTGTTCCCTCGAAGTTCAGAAACCTCGCAGTTTCCCTTTTAATTGTACATTAAATTAATTGCTCTTAATTTTATTATTCTTTCACCCAGCTGTGAAGTTTTCCATTTAAATTTGTCAATGTTGCATTGTTAAAATTCAGGATCTTGAACCTGGGGTCTTGTAATTAGGGATGAAGCGCGGGGAACTTTATCACCGTGGATTTCGTTTCAGTTTTAATGGTTATAAAATTTACCCCAGTAAACTCAATTTAGGGATCGATAATTCTTGATGCTTGCTTCTCATCTCAGATACCCTTTTTGGTTGGGAGTGTCTAGGATAAAATGTATGTTAGAATAGGATGGAATTTAATTTATTATTATCAGTTAGATTCATAACAGTTAATAATTATTATTACTCATAACAACAAATTTTTAACAGATCAATTATGGTTATTAACGGTTAAATACATAATCAGTTTTATTATTATTATTACTCATAACAATTAGATTAATAATTATTATTATTTTAATTATTATGGCAACTCAAATATTTAGAAGTGCACTTCCTTCCGAATCTAATTTAAGGAAGACTAACTGTTCAATATTATAACAAACCATGATCTAACATTCATTTTTTAAATAACTTGTGTTTTACGATTGTACAATCCTTATAATTCCATGATTGTATAACGGTGTATAACATGAATTCTTAATGATAAAAATTATGTACAAGGTTGTATTAACTCATCAATGCAAATATTTTCATGATGTAGGAAGTTAATGGCTTATGATGAAAAAGATTTAATGGAGAATAAACTCTATGATTTGCAGAAGTTAGAAGGATGTATTACAAGTTGTAGTTTTATGAGTCAATCCTTTTTAAACTACCAAGTTGAATAATTGTAGTCATTGTTACATTAACATGATGTATGTGTGATTAATTGAAGGACCTCGAAAGGTATATCACTTCTCACACCTCACATTTTATTTTAATGAATGATTGATTAAATAGTGCACCTGGAATTTAAATACATATGTGACTCTAGTTTTTTTTTGCTAGATAGATTGTCTATGTCAGCTCCCTTGCACACTGGTAAATTTAAGGTTGATTGAATTAATGTCTAAATGTTTAGATTTATCTAGTTGTGCACAGAGAAAGGTCACTACTGATCGACCATTGTGGTTTATTTGTTCGCTATACGAAATGTTGAATCAACGATTGCTAATTCTTGCTTTCTTTAAAGGTTCATGTTACTTGTGTCATTTATGTCGGTTGCATTGGGTTGGTCTGATGATTGTCCTTAGCTTAGTAGGCTTTGTCTTGCTTGTGTCGGGCGAGATGTAGACACCTCCTTGTTCCTCAGAGAAGTCGCCAGACTTGAGACCTTAAATGGTCAAAATCGATGGGAACCTGGGCTTGAGCGTTGCTTATGTGTCCTTCAGGTCCTAACCTTACAGGGTAGGATGGGCAGGTAGTCATTTTTATTTTGTCTGATTGATCTTCGTATGATTTCATCCAGCTACATGATCTGTTAGTATGCTAGGTCATTATGTTGTCTGTTGCCTGAATTGTGTGCATTGTGTTCATCGTCAAGTTGTGTTGATTAACTATTTGTCGTTGTTACCTTCCTGCTTAAAAAAAAAAATGCACTTGTTATGCATCGCATGTTGTCATAACGACAGGGTTCGTTACATGTGGTATCAAACCCGGTTCGACCCGTGACTTGGGATCACTACGGCTTCCATTGATTAGATACTTGATTATAAAATGTCACTAATTAAATTGATTTGTATTCGTGCAGGTAATCATGGTTAGAAGACGTCGCAGAGGCAGACGACTGGGTTCTAGGGGAGGAGGAGAGACACCCCCAGTAGCATCCATGCATGAGGGGTATAACCCCTAGGGAGACGAACAGGTTGTCAGGCAGGAACATATAGTTGTGGGTGATATGGTTGGGCTGATCAGGTCCATTCAAAGGATGTCTAAGGCACTGATCAACCATTTGGATAGAGAGAATTCCAAAGTGTCGAAACCTCCTGAGGGTCCACCATGTGCTCTAGTATGTACTGGTAGCATTCACTGCAAACTCGAGAAAGTCAAATTCCCTGAGTTATTTGGTGCCCTGGATGGCGTAGCTGCCGAGGCATGGTTGGAGAATATGGCTATGTGTTTTTCACTACATGACTATACCTCCAACATGAAGGTCTGCATGGTGGTCTTTCAACTGAAGGGGAGCACTCTTCAATGGTGGAAGACCCTCCTGCCGTAATTGAACATGGTCGTCGAAGACGTGTCATGGGAACAATTCTAGGAGAGGTATCTATCTGAGGAATTCGTTGATCGCCAACTCAACAAGTTCAACGCCTTGCGACAGGGAGGTCGTACGGTGCTCGAGTACGAGGCCCATTTCATGAAGCTTCTTCGGTATGCTTCCCACCTGAATACTGAGAAACTTAAGGTCAACAAGTTTGTGTTTGACCTTAATGTCAACATTCTTTCAAAGATGAGGATTCTGATGCCTCAAACCTTGCACGATGTTGTCCAGAATTCCCTCATAGAAAAGGAGGATCTTACCAGCAAGGGTCAGAGCAAGACTCTAGCGAGACCAGTGGGATAGGCATCATCTGGTGCGTAGCAACATCAAACACTAGCTAGACATTCACCAGGATATCATGACATCCAGAGAGCATCCATTTCCACTACACCTCCACGAGTAATGCCTCGATAGTGGACTCCTTACCGAGGACCACAACACTAGCAGTAGCGTCGACCACAACAACAATAGTGTAGGCATGTTTAGCAGAACAGACCAAGGTTCCAAGCCGGTGCGTCGTCGCTTATACTTTAGGTACAAGGAGTATTGGACTGAAGAAAGGGTGCTGGACATGTGGAGAACTACATTACCAGCGTGACTTCCCAGTTGAGAGGGCCAGAGCATCTAGATTAGCTGGACCCACTATCATGGGAGATTTGGGCAAGGCCCATCAGATTCATGCAGCGGTGAATAACCGCTAGGCAGAGCACCAGTCAACTATGCTCGAGACGTTAGGTACTGTTGCTTACCAGACCCATAGTATTTTGATAGATCCATCTACTACAGAGAGTTTTATCTCTAGTGCAGCACTAAAAAGAATTAAGGTAAAGGAAGTCGAACAGAATGAGATTAGCTTTGTAGAAATGGCTTCGGGATCCAAACAGAAGGTTGGAGGGAAGGTTATAGGCTGTAGCCTTAACCTGGGAGAGTTTGTCACAAGGTCCAACCTGTACGACACGATATTAGGGTCTTATGACATCATGATTGATATGGATTGGTTGGAATCACATGAGGCGATACTCAACTGTAAGACAAAACGGTTGATCTTGGTCAATGATGAGGGACAAAGACACGTGATTGTAGGTCGGAACCAGGGAGTTTCCTTGAGGTTCATCTCTTCCTTGCAGCTATGGAAGAGCATGCACAAGGGATGCCATCTATATGTGATCCTTGTGTTAAATGAAAAAGGCATGGTAGAAGGACTGGAAAACCTTCTGGTAGTACGAGAGTTTGTGGATGTCTTCCCAGAGGAGTTACCAGGGTTGTCACTGGAGAGGGAATTGGAATTTACCATCAACCTAAAACCAGGAACTGAACTGATAGTGAGAACACCTTATTGGATGTCGACCCTTGAGTTACAGGAGTTTAGAATGCAACTGAAGGAGTTGTTGGACCTAGGACTTATACGTCAAAGTGTGTCACCTTAGGGTGCGCCTATTATTTTCATATGGAAGAAGGATGGGTCGTGGAGACTCTGCATTGACTACTATTAATTGAACAAAGAAATGATCAATAATCAGTATCTGTTGCCAAGGATTGACGATCTATTTGATCAAATGAAGGGAGAAACGATGTTTTCGAAGATCGACCTGAGATTGAGGTATCACCAGTTATGGATCAAGGAGGACGACATCCCTAAGACCGCCTTTAAGACAAGGTTTGGACATTATGAGTTTATTATTTTATCGTTTGGACTGATAAACTCCCCTAGGGTATTTATGATGATATACTTGGACAAGTTTGTCTTAATGGATACGAAATCATTCTTTGTGATAAGCTTTACGAATTCCAAAGTAACGTGGGATACAGGGTCATCAGATCGTTTTGTTATGGAGCATAGCAATGGTAATTCCATTGATTATAAGCCTCCGCATCCAGTTCTGCGATTTCCCTGTATCCAAAATGAATTCATATTTCACACGCTTACAAAGAAAGGAGGTGTGGGTTAAGGAGAAAGATTAAAAGGAAATATAAAAATAAGCTTTCAACATGAGTCTTCTTATTCTATTAACTTCATGATTTTTAGGTAAAAGGTGTCATATTGTTTTCATCAATTTCTTGCATGGACCACATTACAGCTACCATAGTATTGGTTGCGAAGACCTCGAGAGAAATTATCTTGAACCCATTATGATAGCACCCTTTATTAAAGGAAGGGAAACTGTTGGATGGATTTAGTTAGCAATTCAACTTTTTCCTTTGCACAGATTGTGACAGGTAATGGTGGTCCCTCCAAGTTTGGAAACCTGGTGGTTTCCCTTTTAATTGCACATTAAATTAATTTCTCTTAATTTTATTATTCTTTCACCCTGCTGTGAAGTTTTCCAATTAAATTTGTCCCTATAGCATTGTTAAAATTCAACATCTTGAACCTGGGGGCTTGTAATTAGGGATGAATCGCAAGGAACTTTATTACCGTGGATTTCGTTTCAGTTTTAATGGTTTTAAAATTTACCCCAGTAAACTCAATTTAGGGATCGTAATTCTTGTTGCTTTCTTCTCATCTCAGATACCCTTTTTGGTTGGGAATTCCTAGGATAAAATGTATGTTAGAATAGGATGGAATTTAATTTATTATTATCAGTTAGATTCATAACAGTTAATAATTATTATTACTCATAACAACAAATTCTTAACAGATCAATTATGGTTATTAACGGTTAAATACATAATCAATTTAATTATTATTATTACTCATAACAGTTAGATTCATTATAATTATTATGGCAAGTCAAATCTTTAGAAGTGCACTTCCTTCTGAGTCTAATTTATGCAAGACTAATTTTTCAATATTATAACAAACCATGATCTTACATTATGTTTTTAAATAACTTGTATTTTACGATTGTACCATCCTTATAATTCCATGATTGTATAATGGTGTATAACATGAATTCTTAATGATAAAAATTATGTGCAAGGTTGTATTAACTCATCAATGAAAATATTTTCATGATGTAGGAAGTTAATGGATTATGATGAAAAAGATTTAATGGAGAATAAACTTTATGATTTGCAGAAGTTAGAAGGATGTATTACAAGTTGTAGTTTTATGAGCCAATCCTTTTTAAACTACCAAGTTGAATAATTGTAGTCATTGTTACATTGACATGATGTATGGATGATTAATTGAAGGACCCTGGAAGGTATATCACTTCTAATGCCTCAAATTTTATTTTGATGAATGATTGATTAAATAGCGTGCCTGGAATTTAAATAGAATCGCTCTTCTAGTTTTTTTTTGCTATATAAATTTAAGGTTGATTGAAGTAATATCTAAATGTTTAGATTTATCTGGTTGTGCACAGTGAAAGGCCACTATTGATCGACCATTGTGGTTTATTTGTTCGCTATGCGAAATGTTGAAACAATGATTGCTAATTCTTGTTCGCTTTAAAGGTTCATGTTACTTGTGTCGTTGATGTCGGTTGCGTTGGGTTGGTCTAATGATTTTCCTTAGCTTAGTAGGATTTGTCTTGCTTGTGTCGAGCAGGATGTAGACACCTCCTTGTTCCTAAGAAAAGTCGCCAACCTTGAGACCTTAAATGGTCAAAATCGATGGGAACCTGGGCTTGAGAATTTCTTACGTGTCCTGGAGGTCCTAACCTTGTAGGGTAGGACGAGCTGGTAGTCGTTTTTATTTTGTTTGATTGATCTTTGTATGATTGCATCCAGCTGCATGATGTGTTAGTATTCTAGGTCATTATGTTGTATGTTTCCTGAATTGGATGTGTTGTGTTCGTCATCGAGTTGCGTTGATTGACTGTTTGTCATTGTTACCTTCCTGCTTAAAAAAAAAAATTGCACTTATTATGCGTCGCATGTTGTCGTAACGACGGGGGTTGTTACACAAAATAAAAAATGCTTATCCAAGTAACACAACCTCCTACAATATAGTATATAATGAATATTCCCTTAGCCATTGGTAAGTATATGCCTATTATTTATTATTAATTTAATTTAATTAACAATTTAATTACATAACAAATATTAAATTTAATTAACATTTTTGTTGTACAACAAAGTATTACATACTATTAAAAGAAAAAAATCTACCGAGGACATTTTTTTATGGGTTTATAATGATAACTAATATTAATTTAAATTTTAAAAAAAAAGGTAAATGCAATATAAAAATATATTTATTTCAACAATAATGATTCCCGAATTATTGAAGTTTGAATAAGGTAATTTCTTTTAGGAGGAACCATCCACTTTGGAGGTAATATGTGCATTAATTGAAATGTCAAAAAACCTATACATTAATACCATTCAAGAAGCTTATGCATTAACACTTGGTACGTAATATGTGCATTAATTCAAATGTCAAAATGATGCAGGAGCATCGCCCACGTCAAGCGAGCCAGCGCGGAAGTGGGAGACAGCTGGACAAGCCAGCACAAACTTCTTTTTGAAAACACCTTGATATTGTTGAGCAAACATTAATGTGTTGATTTGATGAAGTGCACTTTGTACATTGTAATGGACTTTGAGTGGATAGCTCACATCCTTAGGTAGATGAGGCATTTAATAGATTTAATGTAAGTAGATAGAATATTTAATTCTAGATTTGATAGCTTTAGAGATCGAGAGGGAAAAGGGATATAGACACCCTCCTTTGTACATTGTAACATAGTTGAGAGCATTCGGGAGAAAAGAGCATGCAGAGAAGTGTATGAAGAACTTCCATGTACAGACATTGAATTAATAGAAAAAAAGCTTTGATTCAATTCCATGGTTGTGTTATTCTCTATGTAATGATGATATTATGCTCATGAATGTTTGCTTTCTGTCATACATTTTCTTTTATGTGCTGTGTATGTGATTTCATGGTTGAATTGAAGTATGTGAGAACAAGGAGTTAGTTTCAATTGTTTCTCTATCTTGAACCAGAGAATTTGTGCAAGGAGTGCAGTTGAATTGTCCGCAAGGGGTGCGTTGACAGTAGGGTTCAAGTAGAGGTAACTTTTCTTCTAAGTTCTCAGAAGTGCAGGTTTGGAACCGGAGTCGTGCAAGGCGTGCGCAGGCTAGACGAAGACTCAGAGTTGCGATTCTGAGTAAGGAGAGTGGAAAACTGCTGTTGTAGGAGTGCGCAGGGTTGAATGCTTCAACACTTAGACGTTGTTGAAGAATTGCCGCAAAGAGTGCGCGCAAGAGTTTCTCTCTGAGAAAATTGAAGTCGTGGAAGCTCAGGAGGAACAGGCCTTCAAAGTTTGTTGAAGGGTAGTGGAGAGAAATTCCATGAACAGGTTGAGGAGAAGCGTCGAAATTTGTGAACCAGTCTTCGTAGGGGAGACACTCCGTCATTTTGAGAATTGCGAAGGAAGAGATAGACAGTCGGCATTCTCCATGGAAAATCCGCAAGTTTCTGTGAGTCATCGGATTTTGCAGAGCTGCAAGAAAGCTACAGTGCAGGAGCGGAGAAGGTTCGAAGCTCAGGAGAGCAGAAGCGTGGATCGGGATCACGAGGAGCGTTAATTCTACTCGTGGATCGGCATATCGGGAGTTCGTGAGGTAAGACTCCTAAATTTCACAACGAAATTCACGAGAGTGTGAGGTATGATGTTCCGACAGCCACATAAGTAGTATGGGCCACTGAGGATAGTGGGGAACAGGTGGTAGAGACCATCGGAGGTTCGGCATCTCGGACATCGGGAGTCGACGAAGGAATTTCTTGGTTGTGGAAGTAGCGAGTCGCGAGGTAGCGATATCGTGGATATCGACATCTCGTGCATCGGGAGGCGAGGCGGGAGTCGGTTGAGCTCGCGAGAAGTGAAGTCGCGAGGGAGCGCGATCACGATTTCGGCGCATCGCGTGTCGTAGGTTGAAAACTTGAGAGTTGGTAGTTGCGAGTGGCAAGACTGTGATAAGGGCAGAAGTCCTGACAGGCGGAAGAAGGTCAGCACTGACTGACACATCGGGTCTCGGAGATTCAAGAGCCCAATTGATAAATAGAGAACTCGTGAAGTGCGAAGTTCCGATCCTTCGATAAGTAAGTAAAGAGGATTGCGAGACAAGAACTGTGGGTGCAGATCTTCCGATTGGGAGATAGAAGAACATTTACATTCTTCGGGCCAAGGAAAAAGAAGGTCCTGGAGGAGGCGAACGTGCTCCGAGGAGTGCGGTCGGCATCAAAGTGGTATCAGAGCAAGAAAAATTCTTTGCTTTCTGTAGCAGAGAAGAAGAGGATTACACCATGCCTCCCAGAAGAGAAAGACAGTCACCAGACCTAGAAGATAGGGAGGTGAGAAGAAGAGGTAGGCCGGTAGGAAATCCAGAAATGGAGCGGCAGATGAGAGATCTCCGAGAAAGGCTCGAGGAGATGGAGACAACACAAAGACGCGGAGTTGGTGCAGGGGATCTTAGTGACTCCGAAGTTGAAGAGGAAGCTGGACATGAAGAAGAGGTCACAGCAGAAGACGCATCAACCGAGCGGTTGATCAAAGCCATCGCAAGGATGGGTGCAAAGGTGAAAATAGACATTCCAGTCTATGAAGGGAATCTGGATGCAGAGGAGCTGCTAGATTGGATTAGAGCTCTTGACACATACTTTGATTATGAAGATGTGGAGGAAGATAAGAAAGTCAAGCATGCAGTTACGCGCTTGAAAGGACATGCAGCATTGTGGTGGGACGAGCTACAAGCTGATAGACGCTACAAGGGAAAGCAGAAGATCAAAAGCTGGGATCGGATGATCGCGAAGATGAAGGTGAAGTTCATCCCCCGGGATTACCAAATCACACTGTTCAGGCGAATGCAGAACCTGAGACAGAAGCTGATGACAGTCAAGGAATATACAGAAGAGTTCTATCGACTGAACATCAGAGCAGGTCATCGGGAGAGTGATGATGAGAAGGTCGCCAGATATCTGAATGGTCTAAGATATGACATTTAGGATGAATTAAGCATGCTAACCATCCGAACGGTGGAAGATGCTTATCAGATGGCTCTGAAAGCTGAAGAGAAGCTGAGCTGAAAGCAAGGACAGCGAGGGCGAGGCAGAAGCCAGCCAAGAGGCAAAGCGGTTGCCCAGGACATATTCCAAAATCCCAAGGAGGAATGGAAGAAACCTCAGGGTAAAGTTGAGAGAGGTGGAACCTCACAGCAGAGTCAGCCATATGCTGAACAGAGAGGGCAACAGATTGATCAGCGAGGGGATTATGCTGATGCGAACACTCTTCCTCGTACTAGAGGTCGAGGTAGAGGAAGAGGTGGAGTAATCACATGTTTTACATGTGGAAAGAATGGGCACAAGTCATATGATTGTCCAAAGAAAAAGAAGGATGCAGGGGAAGCTCACATCACTAAAGCGCAGAGGCGTGATGCTGAGTCAGAAGATGCAGAAAGCGGAAGATCGCTTGGGATGCATAAAGTCCTTTTGACACCCGAGAAGGAGGTGGAGAATTCAGTGCAAAGGACCAGACTGTTCAGAACATCTTGCAAGACCGGAAGTGCAAGGTCATTATGGACAGCGGAAGCACAGACAATCTCGTTTCAACCGAGATGGTAGAAAAGTTGGAGCTGGAGATGACTGATCATCCCAGTCCATACAAAGTCTCATGGCTACAGAAGGGACATCAGGTGAGTCTCACCAAACAATGTTTGGTTGAATTCAAGATAGGGGGATATAATGATGAGATCTTGTGTGATGTTATTCCCATGGACGTATGTCATTTATTGCTGGGTAGACCATGGAAAAATGACATAAATGTGATTCATGATGGGAGAATGAACACATATACTCTGGAGAAGAATGGGAGAACTCATACGTTGCTTCCAATAAAGGATAAGGAAGTGAAGCCAGAAGTAGACAGCACAATACTTCTCATGAGTGGGAAGGAACTCCTTACAGAGGTTGAGAAAAATTAAGATCCACAATTCTTTGTGGTCAGAAAACCGAGAATTGTTCTGACTAGCACAAGAGTGGATGATTTACCGGATGAAGTTCAGAAACTATTGGAAGAGTTTCCTGATATCATAGTGGATGAATTACCCCATTCGTTGCCACCGATGAGAAGTGTGAGTCATCACATAGACCTCATACCAGGAGCTAGTTTGCCAAATAAAGCCACCTACAGGTTGATGCCGCAAGAAAATGAGGAGGTTAAAAGACAGGTCCAGGATTTGATGGACAAAGGATTGGTCAGGGAGAGCTTGAGTCCATGTGCTGTACCGACAGTGCTCAGTCCGAAGAAAGACGGAGGCTGGAGGATGTGTACTGACTCAAGGGTGATCAACAAGATAACCATTAGATACAGATTCCCACTGCCGAGCATGGACGATCTGATGGATTTCCTGAGTGGGGAAAATTATTTTTCAAAGATAGATTTGAAGAGCGGTTATCATCAGATTCGCATGAGAGAAGGCGATGAGTGGAAGACAGCCTTCAAGACAAACGAAGGACTGTATGAATGGCTAGTCATGCCGTTTGGCTTGACAAACGTGCCAAGTACTTTTATGAGATTGATGAATAAAGTCCTGTGGGAGTTCATCGGAAAGTTCTCCATTGTTTATTTGGATGACATACTGATTTACAGTAAATCAGAGGCTGAACATTTGAAGCATTTGGCCATTGTGATGAGGAAGTTACAGCAGGAGAAGTTGTTGATCGACATGAAGAAGTGTTCGTTCATGAAGACATAGCTTATATATTTGGGTTTTATTATATCGGCGAATGAGTTGAAAATGGATCCCGAAAAGGTGGAAGTGATAAAAAATTGGCCATCACCGAGAAACGTGTTCAAGGTGAGAAGTTTCCATGGTTTGGCTAGCTTCTACAGAAAATTCATCAGGAATTTCAGTGGGATTAGCGCAGCAATGATGGACACAGTGAAGAAGAGACATAAATTTTTTCATTGGATAGCTGAGGCTGAGAGAAGCTTCAATCTGTTGAAGCGAAAGATCACAGAGCAACCAGTGTTGGTGCTGCCAGATTTTTAGAAGACATTTCAGGTGAAATGTGATGCAAGTGGGTATGCCATAGGAGCGGTCCTGAGTCAAGAGGACAGGGCGATTGCATATTTCAGTGAGAAGCTAGATGATGCAAAGGTGAAATACTCCATGTATGATAAAGAATTTTATGCTATCATACAGGCACTGAAGAAGTGGAGGCATTACTTGATCCCAAAAGAATTTGTTTTATATAGTGATAATCATGCATTACAGTTTGTGACTCAATAGGAGAAGTTGAATCAGAAACATGCAAAATGGGTAGAGTACATGCAGAATTTTACGTTTGTGATTAAACACATTTCAGGTACTGCTAACAAAGTGGTTGATGCTTTGAGTAGGAAATGTTTGTTGTTGCAGGAGTTCCAAGTCAAAACTTTGGGTTTTGAAAATCTCAGGGACATGTACACAGGAGATGTATATTTTGGAGAAGCGTACGAAGCAGCTGAGAATTCAGTTCTCAGAGATCAGAGCCCTTGGATAGATTATTTGATCCAAGAGAGATTGTTTTTTAGAGGCAATCATTTGTGTATTCCGAATTGCTCCATGAGGGAGAACCTGTTGAAGGAGAAGCACAGCGGAGGATTGGCCGGACATTTTGGCCATGACAAGACATTCATGAAGTTGAGCGAATCATATTTTTGGCCAGGGATGCATGCGGATGTCAAGAGGTTTGTTGACAGATGTCGGATTAGTAATCATTCAAAAGGGAGAAAGAAGAATGCAAGTTTTTATCAGCCATTGCCCATACTAGAGAGGCCATGGGAGGCGATCAGCATGGATTTTGTATTGGGTTTGCCGAGGATGCAAAGAGGAGTTGATTCTATCTTTGTGGTCGTGGACAGGTTTTCAAAGATGGCACATTTCATACCATGCCAGAAGACCAGCGATGTGACGCACATCACAAATTTATTTTTCAAAGAGATCGTTAGACTTCATGGATTGCCGAAAAGCATAGTTTCGGACAGGGACACTAAATTCATAGGTCATTTTTGGAGGACGCTATGGAGGAAGCTAGGAACTAATCTGGCATTTATCTCTGCTTATCATCCTCAGACGGATGGATAGACAGAGGTGGTGAACAGAAGTCTTGGAGACTTGCTGAGAAGCTTGGTGACGGAGCACCACAACAGTTGGGACAATGTGTTGCCACAGACAGAATTTGCATACAACGATTCACTGAATCAAAGTACAGGCAAAAGTCCATTTCATATTGTGTATTGCACACAGCCGAGGGGAGTTTCTGAATTGTGGGATTCAGGAAAGATTGCTACTAGTAGCGCTAGTGCAGAAGAGTTCACTGAGGCAATGCGGGAACTTCATAGTCAGGTGAAGCAACGACTAATAGATTCAAGCCAGGAGTATAAGCGTAGGGAAGATCAACATCGGAGACAACTTCAGTTCGAAGTCGATGATCTAGTTCTGGTGCACCTGAGAAAAGAAAGGTTTCCAAAGGGAACATATAACAAATTGAAGATGAAGAAAATTGGGCCATGCAGAGTCCTGAAGAAATTCAGAGAAAATGCATATGAGATTGAGTTACCGGATAGCATTGGGATATCTCCGATATTCAATGTCTCAGACTTATATCCATATAAGGCTGATGAAGCAGGAGCAGATGATGAACAGCCAGGGGTCTAGTGGCAGAGGCAGATGCCGATTGCAGAAAAGCCGTAGATGGAATGCATACTGGACAAGCGAGTGGGTAAAAAGACCAGAAGAAAAGAATATTTCGAGTATCTGGTCAAATGGAAAAATCACCCAGTGGAGGATGCTAGCTGGGAGACCAAAACGATGATCCAGAAGCATGGACACACCGTGCAGGAGTTCATGGACAAGAGCCCATGAAATTTTTCAAGCGAGGGAGTATGATGCAGGAGCATCGC